>JAYEVH010000535.1:0-253668 GCA_036346255.1 Ampelocalamus luodianensis | reverse complement strand
GTCGAGATCTACGACGAGGAGGTCTTAAGGGTTAAGATCTACGGAGGAGGAGGTCGAGGTTCTCTTTATAAAAGATCGGGGTGGTCTTTGCGGAATCGAAGAGAGTGATCCTAACAGCTTGAGTTAAATCTAAAGAGGTCTTCAACGGTCACGATTTGATCTAAGAGGTCCGGAACTTAACGGACGCACGATTTGCCGGCGAGAGCGTATTTACGCTAATGATTAGGCTCTAGGACAACATAAATGCTAATCATTGAGGCTCACGTGGCTTGTCCGAGTAAGGCACGGCAAAACTCGAGTTTGGTTTAAGATCACCGCCGCGACTCCGGCCATGGCGGCGGGAACCAAGGGCACGGATGGGCTCTAAATACACTACAACAAAACTATCATATAAAGACGTTTTTGTTTTGCGCATTTATATATGTCTCTATGCAGAAACACTCATATATAAAGACGGTTATCGAGATGTTTTATACGACGTCGTAAAATTTCTTACCATAGGCATCTCTCCACGCTTCTATCTCTCCACCTCCCACTTCTCCAACCTCCCAACAAAATCAATCCTCAAATCCCCATCTGCAGGGCGACCACGACCTCCCAATCCAAGCCCCGCAATCCAGAAGAGGCCACGCGCCTTCCCCACAACCAAGCCCGGAAGTGCTTGCGAAGTGCATCGCGGCAATCTGGCGGCCGTGGAGACTTCGTCGCGGCCGCCTCGAGTAGGTCTTTGCCGCGCTTGCAAAGCTGCCAGAGATCGCCGCCTGCGGCCTCGGTCGCCCCTGTGGCCACCTCGCCTGGGCCCTGAGGAACCTCGGCGGTCGGCCGGGCCCGCGCGCGCGTCGGGCTCGTCACTGCGAGGGCCTTTGCCCCGCCTCAACACCGTCTTCGCGGAGCTCGTCATTGGCCTCCGGAACTCTACGGCGTCGCGGCGTCTTGGCGTCGCCCGCCACGTCTGCCGCGGGTTCTCTGGCCGGCGTCGACCACGTCTTGTTGCGACCGACGCCCGTTGACGATCGACACAAGAAGGGTGGAACCGTGCTCAAGGCGACGGTGGTGGCTTTGATCTTAACACGATCGTCGGCGGCACGCGGTCGCATGCGGGTACACACGGTGAGAACAACGAGCATACGACTTCGATTTCGGATAGTGACGGTGATGCTTAATTAGATGCAAGACCACAATGTTCTGTGCTAAATTGATGAGAATGGGATTTAGGTGCTGAATGCTTTAACAATTAATCGATGTAAGATTGGAATTAGTTGGGCCTTTTATAATCTACCTAAAGTAAAGTCTTATTAGACGAACAATCTCATAGAATTTGAAAGATCATGATGTTTCGTATAAAAATACATCTTTGTATTAGTTAAGGTATTACAGAAAAGTCTGTTAAGGCTTATAACTATTCGTCTTCTGTAGGAGTAAGTGTGATTGCAAAGGTTGCATATTTTTGAATTGTTTAACCACAATGGGATCAAGGTGTGCTGGTTGACATGCCAATTGTTTCTGTTCTTCCATGTGTTGACCTTGTTACAAACCTGTCATATCAAAATATTTTGTTTATTGCAGATATATGCAATTGACGGGGATGGAACCATCAGAGGAGCTGTGCAAATCTTTGAAGAGTTTAAACGTCGTGGTTTGAACTAATCCATTACAGGGATCCCAAAAACTGTGGACAATGACATCGGCATCATAGACAGGTCATTTGGATTCCAAACTGCAGTGCAGATTGCTCAGCAGGCAATCGACGTAGCACATGTGGAGGCTGAGTGCTGTGAATGGCCAAGATGTGGAGGAGCTCCGCAAAGTCGGGGTAACAATACTTACAACTATTTCAGACAGTGATAAAACTCTTTTAAAAGAAATAAAACATGTCTTTTTTCTCATCCCCAATCCCTATACAACCATTTTTCACGTGAGGATAACAAGGTGCTTTACTAGATAGATACCATGTATTTGAATTCCTGTTTTCTGTTGAATGTTTTCTAATTTAGCATGAAAATGCTCTAGTCCTAGGTCATACTCATTTGGCATGAAAACTTTGTTAACTGTAATTGAACTAATTGACATTTCTGTTAGGATTTTGGAATTGGGTGCTGTCCTGGTACTAGGGAAGACTCCTAAAATGGACAAATCCGCTCTATTGAATGATGCTATTCGTGTGCGTTGCTGAATTAGTAGTGAAGCACTGAAGTTGAAGGATTCAAATGAGAGTCTCAAGAGAAGATCAAAGAGCTAAAGGTCCATCTGTTTCATATAGCTAATTTGTTTACTATGCATCTGATGGGGATAAGCCTATCTTATGCAATTTGCATGTATTGTTTAGGCACTTAATATTATTTTATATTCTTGATTTATGACTCTTTTGTCAATTTGTTTGTTCTTTGTTGTATGAAATTTAATTCATTCAATCATATTACAGGGGAAAAACAAAGGGATGGTCAAATTATTTTGTAAATGGTAATATTGATGGTTTTGCTGTTTTGGCAGTACCATCCTTATAGGTGACATGTGCAGAAAATTGTTTGGGGGGTATGCGTATGGTGCTTGTAGATGTTGGATTTGAAGGAACATTAGGGGAGCATCATGGTAACCGTTCTGTCTTATTTGCAAAACTATATGCTTGGTAGTTAGTTCTTAAATATCTGGGCAGCACTTTTGTCTCTATTTATGTTAGATGTATCGAGTGACTATCTTTTGTTCTCTAGCTGAATGAAGAGCACAGACAACGGTATTTATAGTAATGTGGATATTGATGAGGTCAGTATTTTTCTTGTGAGCAGTACTCGTTCTGTTAAGATATAGTTAATTACTTAGTAGTCGTATTCTTTGAAATAATCTTGGATTAGTCCTATATTGTTTTTTATTTGGATTTCGCAAAGACATGTGCTCTATGTAAATAATAAACAAGTTTATCACTGAACAGGTACCAAGCTCTTTGATTTGGAGGTGGATTAGACTGTTTGTTCCTGAAGACGCCGTCGCTGCTC
The DNA here is from genome assembly GCA_036346255.1 of Ampelocalamus luodianensis. NCBI lineage: Eukaryota > Viridiplantae > Streptophyta > Magnoliopsida > Poales > Poaceae > Ampelocalamus > Ampelocalamus luodianensis. The sequence goes on along the minus strand of JAYEVH010000535.1, from coordinate 250,678 downwards.
TCTAGCCACTCGTCGCATGATTCAGTTGTAGGATTTGTAGGATTTTTTTTGGTGTGTTTGCACCTTTGTATGTGGATACTAGATTTAGTTGTTAACTCGATTCAGTCCGCAACGGAGTGTCTATGTTTTTTTCTAGTTTTTTTAATTATATATAGACAATGTAATTCTACATTTCAAATGGCTTTACCTCGGATCTGAAATTCTTATGAAAATATGTGATACTATATCTTCGAATGATTGTAGTTTAACTAGCGATAAAATATTTCTCAGAATAAAATAAAAATAGATGTCTCTAGCTCAATCTAAATACGTCTATGAATGCATCTATGTTTCTTAGCACACAATAAAGCGTTACTAGGAGAGTAAAGACGATATGGAAATGCATATATGAAAGCATCTCTAAGCTTGTAGAGACGCAATCTAAACGCCTCATATCATTGTAGACGCTTTATGTGATATCCGTACTTGTTTAGGAAGAAATTTGTTCGATCGAGTTCGAAAGAGAAATTTTCGGCGTTATGTCTGTTCTTTCAGTTTTGGCCCAGGTCTTTGGGCCAAAAGCCCTAGTGGGGACATTGTGGGCCCATTGGGGCCCTGCCGTGAGGCCCATGGGCAGCAGTGAGGCCCATTGGGGCGGCCAAGTGGCTTTGGGGAGGGGTGGTTAACCTAATTTTCCTCCCCACCTCCCCATCTTTCCCCCTTGTGGCCGCCACCTCCATCCTCCTCTCCCCCTTGCGCCCTTTCTCCTCCTCCCCAGAGGCGCCCCAGCCACTGGTGCTGCATCTCCCTAAGCGAGCCACCGCTCTTTTGGTGCCGTGTCGTTCCTCACGCTAGTGCACGAAGAAAGGAGGGGATCTTTGCGGGGATCGCTGTTCAAGAAGGAAAGGAGGCCTCTCAAGGATCCTCATCTTCTCCCTGGTATTTCAAGGGTAAAGGTTGTTGTTTATGTCGTTTGGGTTGATTTTAGAATGCGTTTTGGGTAGGAGTGATTAAAGTAAGTGCTGTCAGTTATAGAATCAATTATGTCCAGAGTCTTGCGTGGGCCGTTTAGGTTCTTAGATGCTGATTCAGGGTTTTGATCTGCTGGAGATATGTAGGTCTTGTTCTTAGCTTTCAGTGGCCGCCAAGATCACTAAGTTCCGACTTTCGAGTCAAAAGTTATGATAGATTTATTATCTGCTGTCCAGAATTCTAACGAGAATTACCTTTAAGTTGTCTTGTAAAATAGGTGTATGTTAATGGACGAATCAGGTTTCATCCCAACTAGGTTAATGTAGATAATTTCATAAAGTTTTCAGATTGATAAAGAACACTCAATGCGGAGTTGTGGATTAAAAGTTATGGTCGTTTTAGTATTGCTGTCCTATTTGTTCAGACAGATTCTGTGTTGTTGTTTTGTTTTCTTTATTAGAGAAGTTTATTGGCCGAATTGGGAAACCTCATCAACTTGAATGTTATAGATATGTTCGTTAAGATGATGTAGGATCTAGACTCATCTCATTTCGAGTCCCACGTCATTAGCTACTGTCATTATCGTGCTGCTGTCCCGATCACGATTTTGGGTTGCACTGTTTTTTCAGATTAGATTTATGGCGATTCCTTGGGTGATCAAGGGGGGTAATGTAGAATATTAATTCATGTTGGATTCTACGTTGTTCTTATTTCGGTTATTTAATTGTTTAGGCCACGAGGCTACGGGTTTGGGAGCGCCATCGTTGTCGCAACGCGCGCAACGCGAAGGCAAGTACTTTGTTGATTTTAAGTGCTGTGATTGTGAATGTTTACATGAATATAATGTGACATCTTGTGTTACCCGAGATGCTGAACGGGTTATGTTCTTTCAATATGTGGAGTATATGTTGAGAGATGGTATTATCACTGTTCATGTTCATATCATGCATCCTTTTATTCATGTTATGTCCACGGAGTGGATTGTAAGTCCCACCGCTTCAATGTGGGCGATTTGGACATTGTCATGTCCCGCCCACGGAGTGGATTGAAAGACCCATCAATTCCAAATGGGCGTAAGACCCATCAATTCCAGATGGGCAGCTTTGGACACCTATATGAAACGTTCTTCATATAGGACTTGGATCCCCGCACTTTTGTTAAGGTGCGGGCTTATGAACACCGACGGTGTGTCACTCGCTATACTGAGTATAAGCATGTGTACACCATCCTTGAATACATTCATTCATGCTATGCATTCCTAAGTTTTCATTCGATGTATGCTCATATTCTCTTATGATGATGATTTGTTCATATGTGTGTTATGTCCCTTTTCTTTCAGATTTGCTGAGTCGTAGACTCACTCTTGCGTTGTTTGTTTATTTTTAGGTAACCCCGATGTTGGCTCACTTGGGAGGAGTAAACACGCACTACTTGTTCACATCATCAAATTCATGTTCAAGATTAAATTTTAGTTCTATCTTTCATTCGTTAATGATGAACTGTAATAATTAAATTATAATTGGTGAAGGAAGGATACCTTCTCCACATTGATGTTGATTTATTATCGCATGTGAACCTTCTTTATTGATGATCGAGATTAAATAACTTAGAAGGTGAAGGAAGGATACCTTCACCATGTCCTGCTTATTTTAATGCTGTCATTAATTGATATACTTATTTCATATTCTTCCGCTTTGTGTAGATTGTTAGAGTTTATAGGTGGCATCTTGGCTTCCGAATAGCCAGGGTGTTACAGTTGGTATCAGAGCGGGCTTTAGGTCCGTGGTAATTAAGTTATTAAAATGACACACTGTGCACAGTAGGTGGGGATTGGGTAATCCATCATATCTGTATTTCTAGTGATGTGTTTCATCATGTTGAACTGTTCTTGAATTGCTTCCGTACTATCATTCTTGTGTTTAATCTATGATCTGCTGTGATATTCAATATCTATGAACTAATACTATTATTGTCATGAGATGATCCTGTATATTCATAATTGAGTATTTTGGTGAAGCGTGTGGTTAACGGATGATAAGAAGTGGAGGTCGTGGTTGTTACTCCGATTCACTGTGTTACACCATCGTTCGCATGACGTGGTTAGAGGAGTAGTTACCCCGTACCATAGTTTCGTGTTAAGCGTGAGTTGCTTTAGAAAGTTATTCTCTTTCTTGATTTCTCGAATTTGTCAATTCTTGTTCTCGTGGTGGTTGATGAATTTCTCCGGGTTTGTGGTTCATGATAGTTTATGGTTTTCAATAGATCCCTCTTGGTTCTCTCAAACAAATATTGTTTTTCAACCGTTGAGTTGCTTTTACCACTTGTGGTCGTTGTCAATTGGCAAGATTGATGTTTTCATGGTTGCTCCTTCTTTCTCATTGAAAAAGAATGACTCATTTACTCGCTTGATATCTTGGTTAGTGAGAGTTTCTCAGTAAGTTCGCTTTGCATGGGAAAGCTTTGGCTTTATGCGTTTCTTTTGGATTACTTCGAGCGTTGAGGTTTGAAGTCTCTCTTTTGCTGTAGTAAGGTGTTAGAATCCTTTTGTGATGTCTTGCCATGCTTAAAATGAGAAGTTATAACTAAACGAATAAATTGTTACGATATGAGTTACCAAGTTGGGTTATTAGCATGGTGCAAATCAATTATTCTTAACTACCATCCATGAAAGTGAAATTGATTAATTTGAAATGTCCTTGTATTTGATACATGGTGTAGGTTAAATAAAGACTGTCCATATCCGTTCAGAACCTATAGATCTTACATAAGAGCTAGATTTATCTATTTCCTGGTATGCTAAAATTGTTGAAACTTGTATAAAGTACCAGATGGGTGCTGGTGAAACGATTCACGAAACCTTGTTTATAGAAAATGATGTTAGTGAATCTATGTTTATATATGGTTATGTGATTGCAAACGGAAATTAGTACCGTATGTACACCCATGATTAATACAATCATCAATTGTTAATGAGCGTTGAAGAAGGTGTTAAGCAACACCAATAGTTGAGTAGATGAATTTCGTAAGTAGTCTTTGATAACGTGCCTTGTGATATTGTTATTGCTTAGCATAATCTTGTTATAATAAATTTGTTTCAACCTTGTGGTTTGTGTTCCCTTTGGGAAGTTTTAGGATGGAGTAATAAAGTTTGATGATTCTCAAGATTAGTGTATGTTGTCGATGTTATTAAATCACAAAATGTGAGAATGAGGTTAATTCTCGTAGTAATTTGATCACCTATGGTGATATTCTCTAAATGATCAAATTTCAAGTTTTATGTTCATGATCTTTGAGTGTTCAGGCTTTTATGTGGTAAATGAAGTTTATCGAGTAACGATACGCTGCAAAGTTATAATGGTCCTTCATGATGCAAGAGCTTCGATTTTGAATACTTATTTGTTCTTATCTCGTTAAGATTCGATATTCTCTTCTTGTGAGGCTTATGCTTTCAACTGTGGACTTCACTTATGTTCTATGAGTTCATTGCTTAATTGGTTTCTTCATTGGTCCCGTGTTCAGTGCGAGTGGTAGATGAGTTTTCTAGTTGGTGAAAGTCGTTTCCATTTGTCTCTTCTTTTGAGAAAGAATCAACCCATTCTTTACACGTGGGTCTTTCGAAGTGTTTTCTAATGGTTGTGGTGAAACTGATGTTAATACCCATAGTAATTTGATCGCCTTCGATCATATCGTTCAGTTGAGAATATTTCAAGTTTAGCTTTCGTGATATTTCCTTTGAGCTCTTGAATCATCTGGTAGCTAAAATTATTTTAAATAAATTGAGGTATTGAATTGTCTTGTTGCTTCTTAAGAGATTAATGTGATTTAATCTTAAAGGATTTTTGGTTTGAGTTGGCAACGTGAAGCGCAATTAAAGAAAAATTATGTTGGTTCCCTTAAGAGGAGAATAATCGCTTGTTTTTCATGAAATCTCAGAATTGGAAATGTTTGAGTTTGGTGGTGAGATTATTTGGATCTCATGTTTCGTGTGTAGTTGAATTGTTCGAACAAATATGACGTATTGAGGAATTTCATTGGTTCTTAATTAGTCCGTGTGATTTGGACTAAAGACCTTATCTTGTTCGTTGTGGCAAAGCGATGTTAGTCAAAGAATTAATTTCAGTGTTAAAGGAAAGAGTGCAGTAGGAATATTTGAGAATTTGAGTCAAGTTTTGTAACTGGTAGTTATTTGAATTGTTCATAAACTTTTGCTCTTTTCACTCAAGAGTTGTCAAGTTTCAATCGCAATGTCATTTCTCTTAGTGGTGGTTATTTGCTATTCCTTTTCGAGGATGCGTGCCTCCGCCGTGAACTCAACTTTCGCTTTTCCGCATCTTCGTTACTAGATTACTTCTTTTGGTTTCAGTACACTGTGAGCAAGAACATTTTCCTGTGTGGTGAAATTTGCCTTATTCGCCTCTTTCTTTTGAGAAAGGATCAACAGTTTTGTGTTGTAAAGTTTTACAAAGTGTGAGTTGTCAATTGTTTGGTGGTGGTTAACTGATTGTAGGGGTGAGATTTTGCTACCAAGCTATGGGAGGGGTAATAGAAGATGAGTTGGTTTTGACCTGAACCTCTTGGAGGGAAGTTGATTCAGATGGAATGTCTGGCTTCGAAGTAAAACTGAATAGTGTTCAACTAAGTAGAACCTATGATATAGTGTAGTTCCAGAACTTTGGTTCATGTTGAAATGTTGCGGATTATCAAATGTATGGAAACCTTAATCAATTTTATAGCGTAACACAATTGGAAAGAATTGCGATGTTGAGTGAGTGATTCCTGATGATGTCAATGAGTGAGTATGTCGGAATTGTGGGGATGTTAGAGATTTAATCCGATGATTTCACCATGTGTTATAAGAGGAATTCGTTGTAGGGGTCTTGGAGGTTAAATTTGGGCTTTCCATTTTCATGCTGGGCTTTTGGTCGCCCAAAGATTTGTGTGTAGAGGAGATAGAAAACCGAGTACTGAGCAGTGGAATGATTGTCGATAGAACTCTTCTGATGTAGTTCATGAGCGGGTGTGTTGAGGATTCTGATGTGTTGTTCTTGAAAGTTGGAGGTGATGAGATTGCATGGGTTTTTGAGGGGTTTTTGTGCCCTCTATCAAAGTAATGTCATCGCTTGTCTAGAGTGTTCATGGAATCAATAGAGTCTCTCCACAAAGGTGTGGATGATGTATTTCGGTTTAAGCCTAAATTTGAGGATGTTAAATTAAGAGGTTTGAGACCGTGTGGTATGCGATGAATTCGAATTCCAAGGTTGGAGAGATATTTTATTCCAAAAAGTGAAACTAAGGAAAAAGATGTCTTCTTGATTAATGAAGCATTTTCTTTATTCTTGCTTGAGCTTATATTGTTGACCAATGTCTTTCGTAAGTTGAGTTTGACTCGATTTTGTATGTGTGGTTCTTATCGGTTCAGGAAGAATAAAGAAAGTTTTGATTTGGGCATTTAAAATTATTCCTCCTTTGGTTTTCGTGACATTTATTCGCAAACCGCCACTTGGAAGGTGGAAAGGTTTTCGTAATGAAATTCGATTTCGGATTTTACTCTTCCGCACTCAGCTGATAACGTCTAGTTGTGATGTGAATCTTTCTTATTCGATGTGTTTTGCCGTAAAAGAGTTTGCTTAAAAGAATTCGATTGTATGTTTCCTGTTAAAGGAGGTGATCCTTGTTTTCGTGAGGAGTTCATTGAGAGGAGGAATAGGAGTTCCGTGTTCTTTGTGCTTGTCGTGTGGTTTGGTATCATTGGGAAGGTTAACCCAAGATACATTGGGTTGTTTTCTAGTTGGCGATCGCCAAGATCGCTCTCAAGTCCATGCGTGAGTACGTAACGCCTTGTATGTTCTCGTGTTGAGTGAGTACATGGGAGATCCAGAGTTTGAGATTTCGTTTTCGCCGTTGACCATCGAGTGAGATCTTACCTTCGAGTCTTGTCCGATGAGTGTACCTGGAAGTACCGGGTTGAGTGTTAGTTCGCACGCCGTTACGCCGTTGTGTTGTGGTATTTTCAATCCGAGGAGAGGCTACTTTGGAAGTTGGGGTTTCGCGTGCGTGAGCTTTAGCGGCGTTGTTCACAACGGCACGTGGTTACCGTTGTTCGTTCTCGATCGTGGTTGTTCTTTCGCTATGTGTTTAGATTCGGGCCTAATCACGTAAGGGGTAGAATGTGATATCCTGCACTTGTTTAGGAAGAAATTTGTTCGAATTCGAGTTCGAAGAGAAATTTCGGCGTTTATGTCTGTTCTTTCGCTTTTGGCCCAGTCTTTGGGCCAAAAGCCCCTAGTGGGGACATTGTGGGACCATTGGGGCCCCTGCCGTCTGCCCATGGGCAGCCGTGAGGCCCATTGGGGCCGGCCAAGTGGCTTTGGGGAGGGTGGTTAACCTAATTTTCCTCCCCACCTCCCCACCTTTCCCATCTTTCCCCTTGTGGCCGCCACCTCCATCCTCCTCTCCCCTTGCGCCTTTCTCCTCCTCCCCAGAGGCGCCCCAGCCCTGGTGCTGCATCTCCCCTAAGCGAGCCGCTTCTTTGGTGCCGTGTCGCTCCTGCTGCTAGTGCACGAAGAAAGGAGGGGGATCTTTGCGGGGATCGCTGTTCAAGAAGGAAAGGAGGCCGCTCCAAGGAGCCCTCATCTTCTCCCTGGTATTTCAAGGGTAAAGGTTGTTGTTTATGTCGTTTGGGTTGATTTTAGAATGCGTTTTGGGTAGGAGTGATTAAAGTAAGTGCTGTCAGTTATAGAATCAATTCTGTCCAGAGTCTTGCGTGGGCCGTTTAGGGTTCTTAGAAGCTGATTCAGGGGTTTTGATCTCCTAGATATATGTAGGTCTTGTTCTTAGCTTTCAGTGGCCGCCAAGATCACTAAATTCCGACTTTCGAGTCAAAAGTTATGATAGATTTATTATCTGCTGTCCAGAATTCTGACGAGAATTACCTTTTAAGTTGTCTTGTAAAATAGGTGTATGTTAATGGACGAATCAGGGTTTCATCCCAACTAGGTTAATGTAGATAATTTCATAATATTGTCAGATTGATAAAGAACACTCAATTCGGAGTTGTGGATTAAAAGTTATGGTCGTTTTAGTATTGCTGTCCTATTTGTTCGACAGATTCTTTGCTGTTGTTTTGTTTTCTTTATTAGAGAAGTTTATTGGCCGAATTGGGAAACCTCATCAACTTGAATGTTATAGATATGTTCGTTAAGATGATGTAGGATCTGGACTCATCTCATTTGAGTCCCACGTCATTAGCTACTGTCATTATCGTGCTGCTGTCCCGATAGGATTTTGGGTTGCACTGTTTTTCGATTAGGATTTATGGCGATTCCTTGGGTGATCAAGGGGGTAATGTAGAATATTAATTCATGTTGGATTCTACGTTGTTCTTATTTCGTTATTTAATTGTTTAGGCCACGAGGCTACGGGTTTGAGAGCGCCATCGTTGCCTGCTAACGCGTCGCAACGCGGAAGGCAAGTACTTTGTTGATTTTAAGTGCTGTGATTGTGAATGTTTACATGAATATAATGTGACATCTTGTGTTACCCGAGATGCTGAACGGGTTATGTTCTTTCAATATGTGGAGTATATGTTGAGATATGGTATTATCACTGTTCATGTTCATATCATGCATCCTTTTATTCATGTTATGTCCACGGGAGTGGATTGTAAGTCCCACCATTCCAATATGGGCAGATTTGGACATTGTCATGTCCCGCCCACGGATTGGATTGAAAGACCCATCAATTCCAAAGATGGGCACGTAAGACCCATCAATTCCAAAGATGGGCAGCTTTGGACACCTATATGAAACGTTCTTCATATAGGACTTGGATCCCGCACTTTTGTTAAGGTGCGGGCTTAATGAACACCGACGGTGTGTCACTCGCTATACTCGTATAAGCATGTGTACATCCATCCTTGAATACATTCATTCATGCTATGCATTCCTAAGTTTTCATTCGATGTATGCTCATATTCTCTTATGATGATGATTTGTTCATATGTGTGTTATGTCCCTTTATCAGCATTTGCCGAGTCGTAGACTCACTCTTGCGTTGTTTGTTTATTTTTAGGTAACCCCTGATGTTGGCTCATTTGGGAGGGTGTAGACATGCACTACTTGTTCACATCATCAAATTCATGTTCAAGATTAAATTTTAGTTCTATCTTTCATTCGTTAATGATGAACTGTAATAATTAAATTATAATTGGTGAAGGAAGGATACCTTCTCCACATTGATGTTGATTTATTATGCATGTGAACCTTCTTTATTGATGATCGATTAAATAACTTAGAAGGTGAAGGAAGGATACCTTCACCATGTCCTCGCTTATTTTAATGTTGTCATTAATTGATATACTTATTTCATATTCTTCCGCTTTGTGTAGATTGTTAGAGTTTATAGGTGGCATCTTGGCTTCCGAATAGCCGTGGTGTTACACTACTAATACGTCTCTACAATCTTGACACGGCACGTGGGAGGTGCTTTAGAGACACTTTACAAAAACGACTCTACGATGCTATAGAGATGATTGAAAACGTCTTTAACCCATAAAATAGACGCGTCTCTACTGTGGCTTTGTGTTGTAGTGATAGCGAGGAGAACCTAAAGGTGCCAAAACTAGAGCTAGAACCCCTCCTCACCGCGGCTAGCCGAGGTGACCACCGGAGACAAAATACGGCAAAATGAAAAGATTACGAGGTCCAACAGAGAAGGTTTCCAATACTAAAGTACTAACCTGAGAATGGAGGAGGTCTAGGGATGGCCGCAAGAGCTCCGGAGATGACGATGCTTGCCGGAGTTGGGGAAGATGACAAACCCAGACCCGAAAAGAAAGCTCCCAAATTGTCAACATCTGTGAAGGTCAAACAGAACAAGTTAGGGGATGCTTAAGGTGACAAGATGGACAAGATGACGCACCAAGATTGCAATTTGCACCACTGGAGCTAAGAGATCGGCGAGGAGCTCCAAGGTCCGGCAATGGCGACTAAGATTCTCGGAAGTTTTGAGCACAAGAGCACGGAGAGGAACTAGGGTTGCAAAAGGGTGTCTAAAGAAACTTAAAGAGGAAGCTTGGGGTTCTTATATAGCCGGAGAGCAAAAGGAACAAGGGCAATGTTACCCGGGTGCACTGAGCTAGGGTACACTTGAAATGATAGGGGTAGGTAACAGGGGGACTTTTGGGGCAAAGGTCTGACTCACATTTAATGTTGGCAGAAAATAGCCGTTTGTCAAGGACTGGGAATTGACAAGGCACCGCTCCCATCGCCATGGCCCTGCACGCCAAAGATGCGCACGAAAATGATGATGACCGTGCCTGAGAGGTCCCACCGCCGCTGAAAGAGCCTAGGTGGACTGGTCAAAGAGCACAACGGCTAAACTAAGTGTTGAGCTCCGCCTAGGAGGTCCGACGGTTGGATTTAAAACGAAAGGCCCAGATTTTAAGTGAGGTTCGGAGGTCCTAACACTTAGGAGGTCCGAGGCATAGATCAAAGGATGGACGGCCCACGAGCACTCAAGTGCTAACAGAGGAGGTCTTTTGAGGACGACCAAGGGTGGTCTTTGCAAAAATGCAAAGGGAGGTCCTAGGGGAGGTCCGGGGGGTGCTCTTTGCAAAAAGGACACGAGGTGGTCGTGCGAGTGGGAGGTCTTTTACAAAGACCAAAGGAGGTCTTTGAGGAGCTCTCAAGATCTTCAATGTAGGTCGAGATCTAACTACCGACATTGTTTGCACCTCAAGGACAGAGCTTGAGGTGCTCCAAGGGGTTGGGTTCAACCTAGATCCCGAGTCTGACCTGAACCCAAACCAAAGATTGGACTTAGGGTTTCATTTGAGTTGAAATCTTTGAGGGATTCTTAGAGGTAGCAAACTAACTCCAAAATTTATAAAATTTTTACAGAGAGCTTGCTAACTTTGAGATGGACCTTGTATAAAATTTTCAGAGGTTCTTATGCCGAGCATTTTCTCCAAAAATTTCTCAAGGTGCTGACTTAGGCTTTGACCAAGGGCCAGGGTGGTTTGACTGCCTCTTAAAATATTCAAACCATTCCTAACAATTGCCAGATTTTTTTAGAGGGGTCACACAACCAAGGAAAAGTATCTCTCGGAAGTAGAACCTGTGATTTTCAACAAAGAGTCTAAGACTTTAGTAAAAAGGAGATTTAGGTTTTGATTCCCACGATTCCTTTACAAGAGTTACAGAAAAGTCAAAAACTTCAAGATGCAAATTTTTTAATTTCTACACATTTTCTTATATTTGAAACACGAGTCCAGAATTGGGATGTTACAGTAAGCACGGTACCAAGAGAAATAGTCAAATAGCATTGATATCGAAACATAAAAGACGAGACCATAATTGAGGGCACAAGTTCACAAGAAGGGAGTTTCAAACATCAATAAATCACAATAAAACATTGCTTTTGAAACTCAAGAAACACTTAAGCGGCAACGATAGAAAAGTTACAGGTTACAATCCTGAACTCTAACCTCAAATACTTATGGTACACCTTTATTTTATTTTATTGTTATTATTTTTTAACAGAGAAAACAGTTTTCTTTTATTACATCACCACTTGCCAACCCAAAGAAGAAGTACTTCTAAAACAATTCACATTAATCACTTAAGAACCCATTAGAACATTCTCACGCCTCGTCTTTCTCAACAATTTCAGCCACCACTTTAAGCATGAACTACCAAAAGCTCACAAATGCAAAACTCTAAACTTTCCATTTAACCGATATTACGGGAGGCGGTCAAACTACCTTCTTTCTAAAAGACTCATCACCACTCCCACAAGTCACAACCCTTCTGCACAATCTTATTAACATCAAGAATAATAAACTATTAACAAGAATCTTTATCGTCAACTCTTTTAACAAGGGCATGAGGCCACAAGTCACATTCCTCATGAGACACACATGAATAAATCATATTTCTTTTTCAACCCTTCACCTGTTAGCAATGCTCACACTTATTTTGTACACAACTTTCAATCTAGCGGTTATCGTAGACATTTAACGAATTATACAGTCATAGGAGAATTTATGATCCTTTCTCTATCGGCATTCCTACTAGCAAATATGAGACCATCAAGCAACCAATTAAAGGCAATTTTCTAGATTATTATCCACTAGGACAATAGTCAAATGCATCCTTATCTCTCCTTCCTACACAATTAGATTTATCCATTGTGATCAAATGATCCAACCGGTTTAACAACCTAAGCAATTTTAATGATCAACCCTCTCATCAAAGACAAACTATTATCCTACCACTCCACCATCAAGTAAACAAAGATCGCCAACTACATCCCATCAGTTCATATCTTAGTGATGCTCAACACCATACCTTGATACATTATAATTGCACCTAGCAATTACATATGATCAGTGTAACATCCCAATTTTGGGCTCGTGTTTCAAATGTAAGAAAATGAGTAGAAATTAAAACTTTTTCTTACATCATGTATTTCCTGTTGTGCCAAGCAATTCTTGTTCAAAGGATTATGGAATTACATTGTCACAAGTCCTTTTGATCCAAACCTTGGCATTCCAAAAACCATCTTGTCAAATCTTATGATCATCCTCTGAACATATTTTTCCTAAGTCTCTGTGGTGGTATGTGACCCCTCTGAAAAATTTCACAATTTTTAGAAATTGTTTGAATATTTTTAGAGGCAGTCAAACCTGTTTGACTCTCACTCAAACATTAAAACAGAGCCTTGCAGAATTTTTGGAGATTTATTCGCAGCATAAAACTCTCTGAAAATTTCACACAAGGTCAATGTCTCAGTCAGCAAGCTCCTGTAAAATTTCAGAATTTTTGGAGTTATTTTGCTACCCCAAATAAATCCTCAAAAGTCTCACTTAATTAAAACCTAAAAAAACCAAATTCACTATTCATTGGGTTCGAGTCGGACTCGAGTCCGAACCACTTGACTCGGTTGAACCACCTAATCGCACTGCCGCGGTTTAACACGCGCGTGCAATCTCAGCCGTTGGATTCAGATCGCGTGGCCCACGTTCGTGTGAGCATTCGGACCCTCCGGTTACATCAACAAATTGGGACCGTTGGATCTCGATCCAACCGTCCAGATTCCTGAGGGCAACCGGACTGTCCGGTGAACTCGTTTAATCGTGACCGTCCATCTGTAATCCAACGGTCGTGGTTTGTTTTCGCTGTTCTTCTTCCTCCTCTGCTTCTTCGAGCGCGCGGGCGGCAATGGCAGAAAGAGAGAGGTTGAGTGGGTGGCTTTGATGGGTCACCTCAAAGTTGCTTTCGTCAACGTCTCTCTGCAATGCATTTAATGCGCAACAGGCTTTCTCTTCCATGGTCACCGTGCTCACTTGCTCCCATCATTTCGTGGTCCATGGCCGCACCATGAACCGAGCTCACCATGGGCTCATGTTCTTGCTCGAAACCCTAATTCCTCTCCTATAAATAGCCCTCTAGGTCCTCCCGGTGTTCTTTGCACTACACCTAGCTACTCTGTGTTTGAGCTCAAAACCATCTCAAACCTTCAATCCACCATTGTTGACCCGAGTGCTTCCATGGCGGCCTGGGTGTCCAGTGGTTCATCTTCAACATTTCTTGCACCCTTGTGAACTCCTCAACCTCCTTTATATTTCCCCTAACTTGATTTTGGGTTGCATTCACAGGAATCGCTCAATTTTAAGTTTGGAGATTTTCGTTGGTTTCACCCCTTTCTTCTCCAAATCCGTAGTGGTTCTTTTGCAATTAATTGCTTTTGGAGCCTCTTTGAGCTATAATGAAGCTGTGGTAATGATTTGGTTCTACTCATTTTGCTCAGAACCTCATCTTCCACTTCATCTTCTTCGGCTCCGGTGGACTTCATCGTGTTCAAGTCTTCCCCGGCCATCTTTGGAGCTCCTCTCGGTTAAGGTAGCTCCCATATAGTCCTTAGAAGTCATGGCACTCGCTTCCTTGGACCGCAATGAGCATTTTGCTATTTTCGTGTTTTGCCGTGTCGGCCTTCATCTTTGTTTTCCGCTCGCCGCTGCCTGCACTTCCACCACCGGCGAGGTCACACCGCTGGGTCCGCAACACTATTGCGAACCCATTTTGATAGTTTGTGGGCGCCGCCACGATCGAGTCGCCGGCGACCACCGCAAAGCCACTCGGTTTCGCACCGAGAAGCTCCCGCTGTCGATCATTAGGACACATTAATTACAAATCATTAGCTGTTAATTGTGTCTTAATCATTATTATTGAGCCACCGACTAGTGGGCCCAATCTCCTTAAATCAATCTGTTTCACTCAGCATCGTTCGACATCATTAATGCCTAATCATTGCTTAATTAAGTGAGTCGGCATTTAATCGCCGTTTGGAAATAACCTCCGGTCGCCGACTTGTGGGCCCGAGGGTTTAAAATCAAATCTCGCATCATTAGAATCTATTTAATGTCAATCATTAGAATCACTAATTCGGTCTTAACCGCCGCTTAGTCGCCGACTTGTGGCCCAGCATCGCGCGCTGGTTAAATCGTTGCGTCGTGACTGTAGTCACCGACATGCGGTCCCACTCGCCGCACTCTTTTTGAACTTCGATCTATAGCCGCCGTCCATTTTGTGATCTCGCGCCCGGATCTTGCATGCATTCGGACCATCCGCCTCGTCGCCCCGGGCCGTCGATCTTGCGATCAATGGCCGAGATCGTGGGCAATCGGACAATCCGGTTGTTGGTGCGTCGGGGGCGCCCATCCGCCGACCGCGGTGGATTGGCCCAAGCAACCGCACCGTCCGGTTGCATACACTCGTGTGAGCCGTTGGATCTTGATCCAACGGTGGGTTTCATTTAAGTTTGCGCGCGTGCGCTATTTTCGCGCGTGAGCCGTAGGATGTTAGATCAAGGGTTGAGGGTTGTCCACGCCATTTCATTTTTAATGGATTGTTCGTATTTCTAAGCAATTGTTTATCAACCGAAAATGATATAAAAACTTTAGAAACTCATAACTAATTCATTTTAATCGCTTTTAGTTAATTCCAATCGTAATAAATTATGTTGTCACTTTAGCTCATTATAAAAATGGATTTAAGCATGTTCCAAAGAGAGAAAATTGTATAACTAGGAATAACTTGGTTTCGTCATTTTGAATATTCCAAAATGGATAAAACGTTAGAAAATGCATATCTTGCTCGTATGTCCAAAATGAATGATTCCAACTTTGATAAATTTGTTATCAACCCAATGTTAATGTAAAATGATGGTAAGTCCAAGATTGTAAGGTGAACTGGATTAATGATTTAGTACCTATTTTCAAGATTTAGAAAAATTCGAAGGCTTATAAAATGCACAAGTAATTCTCTGAATCGCAAAATATATATGATAAATTCTAGAAAACCCTCTGTTGGTATACTTCATGTAAAATTAGTTTTGAACATATTTATGTTCCTAGAAAGTGCATTATGCTAATTTTGCATCTTAGAAAATCATAACTAAATCACTTTAACTCCAAATGACCTGAAATTTTATATGGGTTACCTCTATACCAGTAGGTAGCTACCATAAAAATTTCAGCTTCAAAATCTTTCTAGAAAATATTTTTGCTACAGTGCTAATTATGGCCGAAAATGTGTTTTTAGGTAATATCTTTTGCACCGCAATTCCAAATTAGGTTTTTCCAGTTCCTATGTCTTGGTATATTCGTATTCTACCTTATGTGTAAATTTCGTCGCATTTGGTTAAGTTTTGCTTGCTCTTTTGTTTATTTGTGGCTCGTCTTATTGGTTGTTTTTGGTTCTTTTTGCCTTTCGCTTAGGATTCGACATTTGCGGTAATCCCGAGAACGATCCTCCGCAACAAATTGAGCAACAGCAAGAAGGCAAGCAGTTTGATCATGTTAATCCCCGTATTTTAAGTATTTATGTTGATTACAAATTCTATGTATGCATTGCTATTTTGTTTTAATAGTTGGCCTAGTAGATGCATTTCCTTAGCAAATGATTATCCTCTACTACCATGAGCCTAGGTTACTTGCTGTGATTTAGAGTTCGTGGATGGGCTCTTGTCACTTAGTAGTTGCGAATTAATTGCTTAGCCATGCTTAGATTCGGTAGAAATGGGCGGTCATCGACTTGTCGATAACCTTGATCACACAAACTTATTATGTATTATGATTTCCATCTTGTGCCATGTCTACTTATGAAAACTAAAACTGAAAACAAAATGATTTAGACTTGGGCACAATGGTATGATGGTGTGATTTTCGGTGTGACTGAATGGTGCCCGAGTCAACAAGGACCGAACATCTTGTTACACTAAACCAAGCATTTTAGCGTGCTAACCACACTAGAGGGTATGGGACCTCTCTTGACTTAGTACTTTGGCGTGTATTGGCTCCGGTCGCAGGAGGTCGCAGGAGGGATGGTGTTGGGAGATTGTAGTGTCCAAAGACTCCACCGTGATGGGATTTGTTGTCTTTCGGCTTGCAATGTAAGCGTATGGTGTTTCTACCCATACGAGCGGCTCGTAGTTAATACACAATATTGGAAAGCGTCTCGTAGGACTTAGCCGTGCCGACATACCTACGGAAGTGTGTTTTGGCTTAAAGGCGGTCTGAAGTGTGGGTACATTGGTACACCCCTGCAGGGTTAAAACTATTCGAATAGCCTCGTCCTAGGTTATGGACACGCTTGGGGAGGTCTTTCAAGAGTTAGACTACAACCTTTTAAATTAAAACTTGATGGGTGGTACGAATCGGGATTCGTATATGTTGTGGTGACTATTGGGATAGTCACTTGTGGTTACTTGTATGTATCTTTATTATCAAGTATTTTGATAACAAAACAGATTTGCAAACTTGCTTTTGAAATATATTACATTATTGCAAATAAAGTTGGCTTCATGCAAAATGAGACATACAACCTCCACCTAAATAAGCTTGCATGTAGTTTATGAATAGGTCTGCTATTCCACACGTCAGTCTTGCGGGTACAAAGACAATCTTTGTACTCAGTTGCTATGCTTAATTGTTTTGTTGCAGAGGAAGAAGGTGAGCCGGAAGGGCCTCACTTTTGTGAGTTGTGTTGTGGTAACTTGCGGGGCGACTAGCTTGGCGGCCCGGTCGGTTGCCTTGTGGGTGTGTGGCTAACCGGTCGACTTTTGTTCTAGCCATCTTATGGCGCTTTTGCTCATTGTCATTCTTGTATATTGTTCTATTTGGCGGTCGGCTCTCTTTGTAATAACTTTACTTTATGTCGTTGTTGAACTTAGTGATATATGTTGTATGGAAATGATGTGTAATTTTGTGATGATGTGCATATGTTGCAATTCGGGAAACATATGTCCATCGAGGCTTAGAATGTTTAATTAGTAATGCTAGAACCATTTGGAGGTTAAGTGTTACTAGTTAAATATTCCGGTCCTCACAAAGTTGGTATCGAGCCATACCGACCGTGAAACCCCTAGCTTGGTCGCCTTGTAGGATGTTCTCAAAACCTATTTTCAAGAGTCAAATGGTTTATGAAAATTAAGTAAGTTATCTGATTTTACTCCTTATCTATCTTAGTTTTCTTCTCTCATCTTGTTCTAGTTTGAGTTTTGAAAATTGTTTTCCTCTCATCTTCTTCCAAAGGATAGTCCTTATCGCTTAATTTGGGTTTTGGGAACCAATGAGTTTGGCAAATTGAAGTGTTGGCTGCCCTTCTACAAGGTTTTGAAGTTTCGAATGGAGAATTTCGATTGGGAGCTTGATGCAAAATCTGACAGCAAGCGCCAATTTCGGACAGCAAGCTCAAAGGTTCTAAAGAAGGTAGATAATGAGAGGATAAGTCAACTAAAACTTGTGGGAATGAAAGGGTAAGAAGTGATATGAGATTAGCTAATGCCTATACTCTATCGTGTGGTTATACCTTGATTTTTGGACTGTTTTGAGCCAGATTTTAGTTCTGAAATTTTGGGTCTTCTCAAACGATTACTGCTCTTCCATACGGGTTAGTCGTTTGGAAGTGGATTCGTGACTTATGACCTCATGTTCTTTTGTGGCTGTTCGTTGGTCATTTTAACTAAGTTTGATTCTCGTGCTCTTGGGTCTTGAATCGTATCTAACCCGTCTTAGTAAATCAGATGGTGGTGGGACACGAGCGGCGGAATCACCGGGTAGTCCCGATGAGGAGCTTCCCTCCTCCGACCATGGCGGAAGTCCTCATGCGATCGAACGCAATCGTTCGGAGGACCGCAGGTGTTGGAGGTTATCGCCAGAACACCTCCACTCCTCCGTGCCTCGATCCGGAGGTGGTCACCAATCTCGTGGGGACTTGCGGAGTTCCTTCGCACGCAGCCTCCCACCTTCTCCCGGCCCGAGGATCCTTGGACGCAGACGATCGGCTGCGCTCGTTGAGCGGAAGCTCAACGTTGCTCGATGCCGAGGAGCAGGGCGCACTTTCGCATCCCATCACCGGAGGGTGCGGCACTCATGGTGGGAGAATTTCTCGCCATGCGCCGCGGGACACGTGGTCTCGTGGGAGGAGTTCCGTCGCCTTTCCGTCGGGCCCATGTCCCCGCCGGCCCGATGAAGTCAAGAAGAAGGAGTTCCTTGCGCTCAAACAGGGCGCAAATCGGATCGAGTACCTCCATGAGTTCAACCATTTGGCGAGGTACGCTCCTCGCCGAGGTGGCCACCGATGAGGCCAAGCAGAGAAGTTCGTGGAGGGTTTGTCCGAGGAGCTTGTGACAAGCTCTCTATTGTGGACTTCGACTTCCGCACCTTGGTGGACCAAATCAAGGCGGCACAGATGATGTTGGTGTGAGCGATCAAGCGTAACATCAAGGATGGGATAGCCAAGTGCTTTTCGAGGATGAGCATGGCGTTGTGTGGTTTGGGCAGCGTCTTGTGGTCCCTAAGGTCATGGAATTGCGGGATTTGATTCTCCGCTGGCCCATGATTCTCCTTTGTCTATTCACCCCGGGCTACCAAGATGTATCGTGATCTTCGTCGAGATTCTCGTGGACCCGAATGAAGCGCGAGATTGCTAGGTTCGTTGTCGAGTGCGACGTGTGTCGTCGTGTGAAGGCCGAGCATCGCCGTCAGCAGTCTTCTTCACCCTTGCCGCTGCTGAATGGAAGTGGATTCGCTGGCATGGACTTCATCACCGGATTGCCCCGCCGTCCAAAGGGAATGATGCTATTTGGGTCGTGATCGACGGGTTGACTAAAGTGGCACATTTCCTTCCCGCCAAGACGCAGCTTCGTGGGGCCTTTAGCCGAACTTTATGTCTCGAGGATTGTGAGTCTTCACGGTGTACCAAGACGATTATTTCGATCGTGGTGCGCTTTTCACCTCGCGGTTTTGGCATAGTCCGCAAGAGGCTATGGAACCCGCCTTCACTTCAAGATGCCTTTCATCCTCGGGATCGATGGTCGACGGAGCGAGTCAACCAAGTGTTGGAAGATATGCTCGTGCTTGTGTTCTTTCCTATGGGAAAAGTGGGAGAAATGCCTACCTTTTCTGAGTTCTCCTACAACAACAGCTATCGAGCCGCCTTGGCATGGCACCATTTGAGGCTTTGTATGGGAGGAGATGCGTAACCCCATTGAACTGGTCGAGACCGTGAGCGCGCCGCCCGCATTCGATCAATGAGGCCGAGAGTCAAGTTCAGTTGATCCGCGAGCATCTGCGCACGGCCCAGTCCAGACAAAAGAGCTATGCAGATCGCCGTCGCCGTGAGTTGAGCTTTGAGCCCAATGACTTTGTGTACCTCAAAGTCTCACCCTTGAAGGGCCATCAGCGTTTTGGCATCAAGGGCAAGTTGGCTCCTCGATATGTTGGGCCTTACCGCATCATCGAGAGAGTTGGAGCAGTTGCATACAGATTGGAGCTACCAGCTGCACTTGAGGGTGTGCATGATGTGTTCCATGTTTCACACCTGAAGAAGTGCCTCCGTGTCCCAACTGAGGAAACTCCATTGGAAACTCTCGATGTGCAGGAGAATTTGACCTACCGCGAGCATCCTGTTCGTATTCTTGAGGATTCTGAACGGAGAACAAGGAACCGTGTCGTCAAGTTCCTCAAGGTTCAGTGGTCAAACCATTCTGAAGATGAAGCAACTTGGGAGCGAGAAGATCGCCTTCGTGCAGATTTTCCTTCTTTCTTCTCCGAGTAAACTAATCTCGGTCGAGATTCTTGTAAGGGGAGAGTTGTAACATCCCAATTTTGGGCTCGTGTTTCAAATGTAAGAAAATGAGTAGAAATTAAAACTTTTTCTTACATCATGTATTTCTGTTGTGCCAAGCAATTCTTGTTCAAAGGATTATGGAATTACATTGTCACAAGTCCTTTTGATCCAAACCTTGGCATTCCAAAACCATCTTGTCAAATCTTATGATCATCCTCTCAACATATTTTTCCTAAGTCTCTGTGGTGGTATGTGACCCTCTGAAAAATTTCACAATTTTAGAAATTGTTTGAATATTTTTAGAGGCGATCAAACCTGTTTGACTCTCACCAAACATTAAAACAGAGCCTTGCAGAATTTTGGAGATTTATTCGCAGCATAAAACTCTCTGAAAATTTCACACAAGGTCAATGTCTCAGTCAGCAAGCTCCTGTAAAATTTCAGAATTTTTGGAGTTATTTTGCTACCCCAAATAAATCCTCAAAAGTCTCAGCTTAATTAAAACCTAAAAACCAAATTCACTATTCATTGGGTTCGAGTCGGACTCGAGTCCGAACCACTTGACTCGGTCGAACCACCTAATCGCACTAAGCCGCGTTTAACACGCGCGCAATCTCAGCCGTTGATTCAGATCGCGTGGCCCACGCTCGTGTGAGCATTCGGACCCTCCTTACATCAACAAATTGGGACCGTTGGATCTCGATCCAACCGCCCGCATTCCTCGAGGGCAACCGGACCGTCCGGTGAACTCGCTTAATCGTGACCGCCCATCCGTAATCCAACGGTCGTGGTTTGTTTTCGCTGTTCTTCTTCCTCCTCTCGCTTCTTCGAAGCGCGGCGCGCAATGGCGAAAAGAGAGAGGTTGAGTGGGTGGCTTTGATGGGTCACCTCAAAGTTGCTTTCGCCGTCTCTCGCAATGCATTTAATGCGCAATGTGCTTTCTTCCATGGTCACCGTGCTCACTTGCTCCCATCATTTCGTGGTCCATGGTCGCACCATGAACCGAGCTCACCATGGGCTCATGTTCTTGCTCGAAACCCTAATTCCTCTCCTATAAATAGCCCTCTAGGTCCTCCCGGTGTTCTTTTGCACTACACCTAGCTACTCTCGTGTTTGAGCTCAAAACCATCTCAAACCTTCAATCCACCATTGTTGACCCGAGTGCTTCCATGGCGGCCTGGGTGTCCAGTGGTTCATCTTCAACATTTCTTGCACCCTTGTGAACTCCTCAACCTCCTTTATATTTCCCCTAACTTGATTTTGGGTTGCATTCACAGGAATCGCTCAATTTTAAGTTTGGAGATTTTCGTTGGTTTCACCCCTTTCTTCTCCAGCTCCGGTAAGTGGTTCTTTTTGCAATTAATTGCTTTTGGAGCCTCTTTGAGCTATAATGAAGCTGTGGTAATGATTTGGTTCTACTCATTTTGCTCAGAACCTCATCTTCCACTTCATCTTCTTCGGCTCCGGTGGACTTCATCGTGTTCAAGTCTTCCCGCCATCTTTGGAGCTCCTCTGCTAAGGTAGCTCCCATATAGTCCCTAGAAGTCATGGCACTCGCTTCTTTGACTGCAATGAGCATTTTGCTATTTTCGTGTTTTGCCGTGTCGGCCTTCATCTTTGTTTCGGCGCCACGGCTGCCTGCACTTCCACCGCCGGCGAGGTCACACCGTTGGGTCCGCAACACTATTGCGAACCCATTTTGATAGTTTGTGGCGCCGCCGCGACCGGAGTCGCCACACCACCGCAAAGCCACTCGGTTTCACACCGAGAAGCTCCTGCTGCCGATCATTAGGACACATTAATTACCAATCATTAGCTGTTAATTGTGTGTTAATCATTATTATTGAGCCACCGACTAGTGGGCCCAATCTCCTTAAATCAATCTGCTTCACTCAAGATCGCTCGACATCATTAATGCCTAATCATTGCTTAATTAAGTGAGTCGGCATTTAATCGTTGTCGGAAATAACCTCGGTCGCCGACTTGTGGGCCCGAGGGTTTAAAATCAAATCTCAAGATCATTAGAATCTATTTAATGTCAATCATTAGAATCACTAATTCGGTCTTAACCGCCCGCTTAGTCGCCGACTTGTGGGCCCGGCACCGCGGCGCGTGGGTTAAATCGTTGCGTCGTGACTCGTAGTTACCGACATGCGTCCCACTCGCCGCACTTTTTTTGAACTTCGATCTATAGCCGCCGTCCATTTTGTGATCCGCGCCCGGATCTTGCATGCATTCGACCATCCGGTTCCTCGCCGTCCCGGGCCGCCGATCTTGCGATCAATGGTCGAGATCGTGTGTGCAATCGGACAATCCGGTTGTTGGTGCGCTCGGGCCGCCCATCCGCCGATCCGCGGCCGATTGGCCCAAGCAACCGCACCGCCCGGCTGCATACACTCAGGTGAGCCGTTGGATCTTGATCCAACGGTGGGTTTCATTTAAGCCACACGGCGCTATTTTCGCGCGTGAGCCGTAGGATGTTAGATCAAGGGTTGAGGGTTGTCCACGTCATTTCCTTTTAATGGATTGTTCTCGTATTTCGTAAGCAATTGTTTATCAACCAAAATGATATAAAACTTTAGAAACTCATAACTAATTCATTTTAATCGCTTTTAGTTAATTCCAATCGTAATAAATTATGTTGTCACTTTAGCTCATTATAAAAATGGATTTAAGCATGTTCGATGAGTAAAATTGTATAACTAGGAATAACTTGGTTTCGTCATTTTGAATATTCCAAAAATGGATAAAACGTTAGAAAATGCATATCTTGCTCTGTATGTCCAAAATGAATGATTCCAACTTTGATAAATTTGTTATCAACCCAATGTTAATGTAAAAATGATGGTAAGTCCAAGATTGTAAGCGGAACTGGATTAATGATTTAGTACCTATTTTCACATTTAGAAAAATTCGAAGGCTTATAAAATGCACAAGTAATTCTCTCAGAATCGCAAAATATATATGATAAATTCTAGAAAACCCCTCTGTTGGTATACTTCACTGTAAAATTAGTTTTGAACATATTTATGTTCCTAGAAAGTGCATTATGCGAATTTTGCATCTTAGAAAAATCATAACTAAATCACTTTAACTCCAAATGACCTGAAATTTTATATGGGTTACCTCTATACCAGTAGGTAGCTACCATAAAAATTTCAGCTTCAAAATCTTTCTAGAAAATATTTTTGCTCTGATGCTAATTATGGCCGAAAATGTGTTTTTAGGTAATATCTTTTGCACCGCAATTCCAAATTAGGTTTTTCCAGTTCCTATGTCTTGGTATATTCGTATTCTACCTTATGTGTAAATTTCGTCGCATTTGGTTAAGTTTTGCTTGCTCTTTTGTTTATTTGTGGCTCGTCTTATTGGTTGTTTTTGGTTCTTTTTGCCTTTCGCTTAGGATTCGACATTTGCGGTAATCCCGAGAACGATCCTCCGCAACAAATTGAGCAACAGCAAGAAGGCAAGCAGTTTGATCATGTTAATCCCCGTATTTTAAGTATTTATGTTGATTACAAATTCTATGTATGCATTGCTATTTTGTTTTAATAGTTGGCCTAGTAGATGCATTTCCTTAGCAAATGATTATCCTCTACTACCATGAGCCTAGGTTACTTGCTGTGATTTAGAGTTCGTGGATGGGCTCTTGTCACTTAGTAGTTGCGAATTAATTGCTTAGCCATGCTTAGATTCGTAGAAATGGACGGTCATCGACTTGTCGATAACCTTGATCACACAAACTTATTATGTATTATGATTTCCATCTTGTGCCATGTCTACTTATGAAAACTAAAACTGAAAACAAAATGATTTAGACTTGGGCACAATGGTATGATGGTGTGATTTTCGGTGTGACTGAATGGTGCCCGAGTCAACAAGGACCGAACATCTTGTTACACTAAACCAAGCATTTTAGCGTGCTAACCACACTAGAGGTATGGGACCTCTCTTGACTTAGTACTTTGGCGTGTATTGGCTCCGGTCGCAGAGGTCGCAGGAGGGATGGTGTTGGGAGCATTGTAGTGTCCGAAAGACTTCACCCGTGATGGGATTTGTTGTCTTTCGGCTTGC
Organism: Ampelocalamus luodianensis; assembly: GCA_036346255.1. NCBI lineage: Eukaryota > Viridiplantae > Streptophyta > Magnoliopsida > Poales > Poaceae > Ampelocalamus > Ampelocalamus luodianensis. The sequence continues at coordinate 226,520 of JAYEVH010000535.1, read as the reverse complement.
AATGTAAGCGTATGGTGTTTCTACCCATACGAGCGGCTCGTAGTTAATACACAATATTGGAAAGCGCCTCGTAGGACTTAGCCGTGTCGACATACCTACGGAAGTGTGTTTTGGCTTAAAGGCGGTCAAGTGTGGGTACATTGGTACACCCCGCAGGTTAAAACTATTCGAATAGCCTCGCCCTAGGTTATGGACACGCTTGGGGAGGTCTTTCAAGAGTTAGACTACAACCTTTTAAATTAAAACTTGATGGGTGGTACGAATCGGGATTCGTGTTATGTTGTGGTGACTATTGGGATAGTCACTTCTGTGGTTACTTGTATGTATCTTTATTATCATACTTTGATAACAAAACAGATTTGCAAACTTGCTTTTGAAATATATTACATTATTGCAAATAAAGTTGGCTTCATGCAAATGAGACATACAACCTCCACCTAAATAAGCTTGCATGTAGTTTATGAATAGGTCTGCTATTCCACACATCATCTTATGGTACAAAGACAATCTTTGTACTCGGTTGCTATGCTTAATTGTTTTGTTGCAGAGGAAGAAGGTGAGCCGAGGACCTCACTTTTGTGAGTCGTGTTGTGGTAACTTGCGGGCGACTAGCTTGGCGGCCCGGCCGGTTGCCTTGTGGGTGTGTGGCTAACCGGTCGACTTTTGTTCTAGCCATCTTATGGCGCTTTTGCTTCATTGTCATTCTTGTATATTGTTCTATTTGGCCGGTCGGCTCTCTTTGTAATAACTTTACTTTATGTCGTTGTTGAACTTAGTGATATATGTTGTATGGAAATGATGTGTAATTTTGTGATGATGTGCATATGTTGCAATTGGAAACATATGTCCATCGAGGCTTAGAATGTTTAATTAGTAATGCTAGAACCATTTGGAGGTTAAGTGTTACTAGTTAAATATTCCGGGTCCTCACAATCAGTACTTATCCATGAAAGATAACTTCCAAGATGAATTTTCACTATGATACTAATCTAACACCTTCTGGACTTATCCATCCCAAAGGATTAGTTTAATCCGTTGTGTCGAGCAAATCCTAATCTACCAGAGAAGCTTACCAAATTTATCACCCATAGTGATCAAACCAGTCTCATCAGCGTTCCATACATCTTAATAACTCTTTTGACCCTAATTAGGTATGGACATACTTTTTGTCACTGCCCAATAGGTATTTATCCTAAGACAACATCACATTAATCAACTCCAATTCCAAAAATTTGGCCTAAGACTAGTCATGCACCACGCTGCAGATCCGACTTGAGAACTCAAACCTTATCAATGAACTTCTATGTTTAAAACCTCTCGCTTAACATATGAGGATCTCATAAAAGGATTTTTCTTAACCCCCTTCAGGAAAAGAGGCATCCCGAATACCAAGCGAATAAATGAATGAGATGTTCCAATAAGAAGGGCAGAACTCTTAAGACATAAATAGAGACCAAGTGAAATCCCAACAAATTTTCACCATCCGCATCTATACCCAGAATTGGTCTAATTCAAGCTCAAGAAGAGAACAACTTGGAACAACTTTTATAAAGGTATTCACCCACAGTACCTGTAGCTATAGTACTCGAGGTAATCACTTTGCTAGTCTCATACTACGAACGGTGGTGTAACCTAGTAAAGCCCAGGGCCACAACCACGACCTCTCAGTAACACCACGGCTATTCGGAAGCCAAGATGCCACCTATTTATTCTAACAATCTACACAATGCGAAGAATATGAAATAAGTATATCAACTAATGGCGAATTAAAACAAACAGACACGGTGAAGGTATCCTTCCTTCACCTTCTAAATTAATTATTACAGTTCATCAATAACGAATGTAAGATAGAACTAAATTTAATCTTGAACTTGAATAGGATGATGTGAATGAGTAGTGCGTGTCTACTCCTCCCAAGTGAGCCAACATCGGGTTACCTAAAATAAACAAACAACGCAAGAATGAGTCCATGACTCAGCAAGTACAGTAAAAAGGACATAACACACATACGAACAGGACATCATCATTAAAGAATGCGAACATACATCGAAAGGAAACTTAGGAATGCATGACATGAATGAATGTAATCAAGGATGGACTGCACACACGCTTATATCGTAGATAGCTAGTGACACACCGTCGGTGTTCACTTAAGCCCGCACCTTAACAAAAGTGCGGGGATCCAAGTCCCGTATGAAAAACGTTTCATACAGGTGTCCAAATCTACCCATACTGGAATTGATGGGTCTTACGTGCCCATACTGGAATTGATGGGTCTTTCTATCCACTCCCGTGGACGGGACATGACAATGTCCAAAACTGCCCACATTAGAATGGTGGGACTTACAATCCACTCCCGTGGATAAAACATGAATTATAGATGCATGATATGAATTTGAACAATGGAAAGTATTAACTCCTAGCATAGGTTCAACATATCTGAAAGAACATCGACAGTTCATCATCTCTTGTAACACAAGATGTCACATCATAATCATGTAAACATTCACAATCACAACACTTAAAATCAACAAAGTACTTGCCTTCTGCGTTGCGCGCGCTAGCGTGCAATGATGGTGCTCCCAAACCGCCTCGCTGCCTAAACAATTCAATAAACGAAATAAGAATCACATGGTACGCGACATGAATTACTATTCTACACTACCATCTTGATCACCCAAGTAATAGCCATATACCCAAATCGAAAAACAGCAAAGACCACGAATCGCAATCGGCAGCTGCACAATAATGACCATAGCTACTGACCGGGATTCAAACGAGGTGAGTCTAGATCCTACATAAACTCAACGACCATACCTACAACATTCTAGTTGATGAGATAACCCAATTCGCCAAATTATTATACTAACTGTAATTGAAACAGCAGAACGTAATCTGTCCGAACAGTTAAGACAACAATATTAAAACGTCCATTACTTTTAATATACAACTCTGAATTGAGCGTTCTTTAACAATCTGAAAAGTTTATAAAATGCTCTACAATAACCTAGTTAAGTGAAAACCCTGAATCGTCCCCTAACATAATCATATTTTAGGAGACAACTAGAAAGGCAGTTCTCGTCAGAATTCTGGACAACAGATACTAAATCTATCATAACGTTTGACGCGAAAGTCGGAATCAGGTGATCTTGGCGACCACCGAAAGCTAAGAACAAGACCTTCAAAACTCCAGGAGATGAACATCTCAAATTCGACCTCTAAAACCACGAAACAGACCGCGTAACATACTGGACAGATTTAACTTTCTACTCGCAGCAATACGATCTAATAAAAAATGAACCAAAACACCTCTACCACTACTCAATCCATGAGGACCAGTACTCGTTACCCTAGGAGATGCGCGAGACACCGATCCTTGCACGAAACACCAATGGTCGACGGCCTCCGGGCTCTCCCTTGATTTGGCCGGCCGTACCATGGGAGGAGGGAGAGGATGCTACCACCAATGGAGAGGGAAGGGCCGGCTGCCACCAATGGAGGATGGAGATCACCTTGGGGCTGCAGGGAGGTGCGGCCAAGAGAGGAGGGGGATAAAAAGTGGCGGCCAAGGGGGGAGGGAGAGGGGGAAAAGGTGGCCGGCTAGGTTTAGGGGGGTGTGGGGGCGCATGGGCTTTAGCCCCATGGTGCCTCCCCCCCCCTTGAGGAGGTCCGGCCAGCCCACCTGGGCCACAGCCCAGGCCCAGGTTGCCGAGAAAAACCAGTAACCCCCCCTCTCTAAACAAGATTTGACGAAAAACATTCCCCCGAATAAAATTAATCGCTACCGATTAAATTATTTTATCCCGATAGTTGATCCTCACACTTTCGGAATATTACAACCTCAACCTCTCAACAACAACTATAGTTACATAGCTATCATAATAATCAAGTTACAAGCATTTGTAATCAATTCATAACAGCAATGATCAATGCGATGTAACAGAAACGTAAATACAATGCTTAACCCATTCCCAACCTACTGTGCACTAGTGTGTCAAGTTTTTAAGTTCATTAACCATTACAAAATTTTAGCAAATTAAGTTACCTAGGTTGTTAATCATTTCACCACGGACCTACAACCCGCTCTAATACCAACTGTAACACTCCAGCCCAACATGAGCCTGGAATGCTACTGAAGAAAACATTAATAAAGATAAACTAGGACAGTCTACTAAATTTCGGCAAAACCTCTTTTGTATGGTTACTATACGGGGGTTCCCAAAAGATAGAAAGTAGATCATAACTAAATATTTCCAACATCTAATATCATCACTAAGCATTAAAAACATGCTACTCAGATAGAACATATTCAAAGTTAACCAAAGTACGTTACTCATCATTATTACAAATAACCTCGATGCATGAGGCCTAACCATGATCATTTCTTAAGCAGTTCGCTTAATTATTAATGGACACTCTAAGAAGATTAATCAACTTTTAAAGAAGCATGACAGTGTGTGACTCCAACTCAAGTCTACTCCCTCCCATGCATGCTGTTCTTGCAAAAGGTACCTAAAACATAACCAAAGCAAGGGTGAGCCCAAAGACTCAGCAAGTACCAATAATGAAGCATTAAACTCACAATTACAGCATCAACACTCCATTCCAAAGCTTTACTCGAAAAACATATCACATGATGTATGAATGCAAATATGCAATGCACCTTTTCTTTCTCTTCCACTGTTTCGCATTTCACCGGTAATACGAGATATGCGACCGTCGCCGCATACCATGCCTGTGCTCGCAAGCACAGGGACCAATTGCCCAATACTCCACAAGTACAGGGGACATCAAGCCCACACTCCACAAGTGTGGGGACCTCAAGCCCGTCATATACATGACGGGGATCTCAACAAATGCTTAGTCACCACGTGACCAAGTCTTCATTATGTCAACATGATGCATATGCACAAATCTTGAATCATCATAATCATACCTCCTCAGCAACATCACTTATGAATTTAACTCATTCGTACTTCTATCATTCATGTTCATAGACATTCATACACTCAAGCAACCATGCATAATACATATTTTCACAACATTAGTAATCATGGTCAACAACATCTATAACACTCTAGCATCCATAGATATCATATTTATTCACAATACTAGTAAACAAGTACTTGCATTAACCGTGCGGGGACGAAAGAAACGGAGAGGACGCTGCCTCTGGAACCAATCCCTCACTTGAATATAAATATAAAGCATGCTAAGACAACCATACTGAACCAAAACTTAGGCAAAAGCACAACCGCACTCGCTACACTCTCAAGCGCATTCCCAATTCCAACTCCTAAAGTTCGATCTATCCCCTCTGTGGACAGCTATAATCTAAAATTCATATATTTTTTTACAGGAGTCCAAATGAGGTTTTCTTGGACTTCATTGAAAGGTTATCAATTTACCCAACTAAACCTAGTTGGTGGGCTTTCCTGATTCTACCATCTAATACCCCTATCAGATTACTAAAACCTGTCAGAATACCGACAGATTTGCAGAACAGTCACACTAATAAATTCATAACTTCTGGTACAGAGGTCCAAATAACGCGATCTAGCACTTCATTGAAAGATGGCGACGTCCTATACATTACTCTAGGAGACAGCCATAACTGAATCTGCAGAAACTATGTCAAAACATCGATCTAACACAAACTGTCCTGAACAGGCCTAATTACTGACATTGATAAATTAACCCGTAACGCAACTAACAAGGGGAGAATTGAGGTTACCCTTGAAGAACCTGTTGACGAACATGATGAACACCACACGATCTCTATCCTTCCCTTCTCCTTTTCCTCTTCCTTCTTCCTCCTTCCTCCTCCTTTCTCCCTTGGCTGGAAATAATCAATGGGGATCCTTCCCCTTTCCTTCTTCTTGGCTAGCAGCAAGGAGGCAACACAAGGGGAGGAGCTACAGTAATGGGGTCGTGCTATAGTAATTCGGTCATGCTACAGTGTTAGGGCTAGGGTTCCCCCTTTTTAAGTGGCCTGCTTCCCTCCCTCTTGGGCCTAAATGCTGTGGGCCGAGAGTCCACAGCCCAGGTTGTCTGAAATACTCAAATAAACCCATGAAACATTGTTAAATCCACTCTATCCAATTAGTTCTCCTTCCTAATGTCTTTCTTCTCACTTAAATATACATGGGATGTTACATAGGTCCCACCCACAGAGGACATGTGGTAGTACAACGGGGCTTAGCAAGATGTGACTCGAAGACCGGTCCTTAATTGACTCAGACGAGTTCCAAAAGAACCCTGGGCCTCGATTATAGAAATGAGTCGATCTCGTGCATGAACATGCACCAATCCAAACATCCATTTCACCCAAGTCCAAACCAATTTTTATTTTGTTTAACAAGTCAAATCATTTTATAAACTTCTATGGTGAAGACAATACCATAGCATCAATTTAAATTCTAGACAAACTTTTGGCTAAATTCCCCAAATTAAACGCTTTTGGTCTAAGCTTTGTCTAAGCATACTATTTTTCAACAGATTCTAGTCATACGAGTGTATCGACCAGACTTTTATCTAGGGTGACAAGGTGTGAGGAATTCAATGTCTAAGAATTATCAAGTACGAGGTCAGTATTTCAACCAGCCAACAACCCAAAAGCCACGACCAGGTCTACGACTAGATCCACGACTAGATCCCATGACTGAATTCCACAACTGGATCCACAACCAGATTCTACGATCAGATCCCATGACTAGATCGCACGACCAGATCCCATGACTGGATCCACGACTAGATCTACAACTACGACCAAATCCCACAACTAGATCTATGACCAAGTCTCACGACTACGACCAGATCCCTTGACTGGATCTATGACCAGGTCTCATGACTACGACTAGATCACATGACTAGATCTACGACCAGTTCTCACAACTATGACCAGATCCCACGACTAGATCTACGACCAGGTCTCACGACTAGACTTCTATCATCCAATCTTTTAACAATTGTTTTTCTAATAATCCAACAATGATATATCCAACATCAGTCACTTTCCAGAACCCAACCCCAACAATCCAAAATTCAATAATAGCTTAATCCTATGATTTGACCTCCAATGATCCTTCAATCCCATAATCCAATCAATAAACAATTGTATAATTCTAAATCAATATCCAAGAATCATGCATTCCTTCCATCCAATCTTTCATCAACCGTACACTGCTATAATATAACAATAAGATATTCTTATAATCAAACATCCAACAGAAATGTATTCTTACAGTCCAATCGTACACTACAACACATTCGGTACGATTCTCCATACTATTGATCTTGATAACACATGGCTATATAATAGAATCGGGAATAACTATAAAACTTAGAACAGGACATTAAATTACTTGACTTGAAATAAACATGCAATAATAATTTAAAACGAAATTTAGATAAATTAAAATACTAGGATTCAAATATAATCAAAGGTGTAACTTGTTTTGCTTAATTAGCTGTTGTTCTTAAACGGTGTTGAAAAGCAGGGAAACATCGAAAATTGGTCCTCTGAAGTCGTCGAAAACTACACGTGAAAACAAGCCAAAATCAAATAAAATCCAAATAAAATCAAAAAGAAAATACAAACGAGAACCAAAAGAAAGGTACTGGGTTTAGATGAAGATAGAAATTTGAATCACTCGAGTCGGAGTTCGAACGAAGGAGAACGAGCTCTCGGAAGTCTTAAAATCATAAGGTCGGAAGGAGGTTTCGACTACAGGTGGTTGGAAGGACTACCTGGTCGGAAGGATGTTCAACTGGTTGTAAAGAGGTTGACTACCTGGTTGAAAGGGGTTCGACTAGTAGGAAAGATAGAGAAGGATTCGACTGCTTGACGTGGTCAAAGGAAGAAAGAAGGTTTTGACTGCTCAACGAGGTCGAAAGAAGCAAGGATTCGACTACCCAATGTGGTCTAAAGAAGTAAGGATTCGACTACTCAACATGGTCAAAAGAAGCAAGGATTCGACTACTCAACATGGTCAAAAGAAGGTTGCAAGAAGATACGACTACGCAACGTGGTCGTAAGAAGGATAGCAAGAGGGATTACGACTACTCGACGTGGTCGTAAAAGAGAAAGGATTCGTCTACCTGGTCGAGAGAAGGTTTCGACCCACTGGTCGGAAGGATGTCAAAAGAAAGCTTCGACTACCAAGTCTAAAGAAGGATACGACTATTCAATAGTGATCGAAGGAAAAGAGGGGTTCAACTACTCAACAGTGGTCGAAAGGAGGACTAAAACCGAGAGGGTGGTCTCAACTGGGTGGGTGGTCCAAACCGAGAGGGAGGTCTAAACTGAGAGGGAGGTCCAAACTGAGAGAGAGGTCCAAACTGAGAGGGAGGATAGAGCACGAGAAACTCACCAGGGCAGACAGAGAGGCTGGGGGAGGTCGGTGGATGGCGAACGACGGCGGGGTAGCTCACAGTCAAAGGTGAAGGAGGACGGCGGTGGGGCTCGGCGGAGCAGTCGAAGACGACGTAGGCGCTCCGGGAGAGTTGGAGCTTCCGCAACGCATGGGGCTCCGCGGGTCTCTAGAGAGAAGAAAGCAAGCACCGTGTAGAACACGACCTTGCGAAGCCATTGGTGAAGACCAAGCAGGCGGAGAGGATCTTATGGTGCCACTAGAGGTGATGGAGTGAGCTACGGACCGCAGGCACCATGAAGAGCACGGCGAGGCGATGCCAGGGGTGGAGGTTTCGACAGCGAAGGACCCTCAACAGCGGCGCACGCCCTGGCGACGCGAGCTTCGGCCGAAGCACTTGGAGCTCAAAATCCCGCAAACGATGGGGAGAGAGAGAGGGAGAGAGCAATGGGGAAAAGGAAGAGGAAGGTGAGAGGCTTTGGGGCTTCTGTTTATAGTAGCCGAGGAGGAGGACGGGAGAGATCAATGGGCGGGGCGCTCGAGTGGAGCTCTGGCCAGCGCAGAGCAACGGGATGGGAGCAGGTAGGCGAGGGTGACGGGACAGGGCAGAGGCATTCAATGTGCTTGTGACTTGGAGGGGAGGAGGGGAGGGAGAGAATCGTGCCGGAGGCGACGACTTTGCAATGGAGGTGATGACAATTAATGCGCGAGGACTTTTGCGGTAGCCGTGATGGTGACCAGGCGAGGAGCAGGCTGACAAGCGAGGCTGGTTGAAACCAAGCAGCTAGTCAAAACCAAAGGGTGGTCGACAATCGAGAGGCTGGTGCAGGTCGACGCGCGAGGAAGGAACGGGCTGACAGGATTTGGAACAAACAGAGAAAGGGAAATAGGTTTTTAGAAAATACTAAATAAAGTCCAAACATTCTAGAAAGATACACAAAAATTCCTTGAATTGATTTGAACTTAATAAGATTATTTACAACTTAGAGTTATCTTTTACTTCTGCAAATAAATCATTTTTAATTTTTTGGGAAAAGGAAAAACCCCTTTTAGAATCCAGAAAATCCAAGAAAATACTTAGAACTTTCTTTTTTTAACTTTAAACCCAATAAAACCCAATAAACTCAATAATTTTTTTTGGGATTTTTTAAACTTAGGGAACTCAAGAGAAGTAGTAAAAAAACCTTTTTGATTTTTTTAGAAAATCAAGGAAACTCTTTTACAACTTAGAAAAAGTGATAAAATAATAATTTTATTTATTTTGAAATAGTAAAAAAACCTTGGGATGTTACATAATATCTATTGAAGGCTTTAGCCCATTTGAGTAGTTGAGGTCATCTCGAAATTTCTTTCCTTTGAATTTGTTTCTTATTATACGTTTGATTTTTTTTATTATATTCAGTGAAAATATCCTAGAGATTTCTACAGAATGTTGATATTTATCAATTTATATCTTTTGTAAGGCATTAGTGGTAATAAATATGTTTATTTTTCCATTGTTGCTGCATATTCTTCTATGTTCCCGTCATAAAAATATCCGCCATGTGGAAAATTACACAAGATTTAAGCCGTGATTACGGTGCTATGTAATATGCAATTACGTAAAAGCTTAATTGCAATTTTGTGTCTTTTTCATCCATGTAACAAGTAATGAATCAAGGCATTAGATGAATCAATTAACACTAATATCTGGATGGTTGACTCTTATAAATGTAGATATACATTGGGAATTAATATGTACACATCCTTTGCTATCATGAACTCTTTATTAAAATTCTACCATAAAACTTGCACACTTGTTGAGCTAAAGTTGCAGTATCTAGTTGTGTGCAATTTCAACTAAAAAGAAGTGCAAGTTTGTATCCTAGGATATGTTTTTTTTTTCATTTCAGGTTCATCAAGTTTACTATTAGAATAAATTATGTTTCAGTTTTCTACCAGGGTTACTAGGTACTACTAAACCTATTTTAAAGATTGCTTGCTATTAGCTACTACTAAACCTATCTTCATCGCTAGGCTAGTAGTATATTTTGTTGGAAGGACAGTCTGTCCCAGTGTCCCTGGCCTTTGATACTGAATTGTAATCTCAGAACGTGCAAATCCTCCACTTTATTTTTCTATTTTTAAGATTTGAAGACTGGTCATATTACAAACCTCTATGTTCTGAGAACAACATTTATAGTTTGATACATGAGTTGTCAATTTAGTGAGTTGTTCCTGTATTTCAGATGTATAATGCATAGCTATCAATACTCGTCAAAAGTAATATTATTAGAAGCAGTGACAATAGGCCAAAATTGCAGATGATCAATTAAATAAAACTCGAATATGTGGCTTTGTGCACTTTTCTTATATTAATTTTTTGTCATCATATTGCTATTCGAGTTGCTCTATTAATGTCTAACTGAATCATTTTTTCTTTTACTGTATATAGTTCTCCATACAATGTACAATTTTAGAGCTTAATTATTATGTTATTGTTTATAGGTTTCTATGCAATGTACAATTTTAGAGCTTTATTATTTAAGTTATTCTCATTTGTATTTGTTCGGCCAAGCTTCTATACTACCCCAAATGCAAAGAAATATAAATTTTAAAGAGATTTGATTATGATTTGGTGAGTTGAGACAATAAAATAGCCAATTCAATCTAGTTCTATGGACTCTTGATCTAAAAATGATCACCTACAGCTTGCAACAAAAAAATGTTTGGTTTTTATCTATGAGATGATTATGTTCTGGGAGGTGATATCATCTTAGGATTTTCAGTTCTCCAAAGTTCCCAAAAATCATTCTATCTGAAGTTCAATGCCTGAAGTTAGCTCATATTTTGAGAAAAGAAATCAATGAGGCTTTCTTAACATTGCGCAATGTTGCTTCCGGCAAAGACTTGAAAACATATCTAATGGTAAGCTAAGTCCTACAATCTATTTTCTTTTTCCTTTTTTTCATGTAAGTTTGTGCTCAATGTCATACTAAAGCATTTTTCTTGCAGTCAGTTGCAGCGCTCTGGTTCATTTCTATAATTGGGAGCTGCTTCAGCTTCTTGACTTTGTCTTACACTAGTAAGGCCCTTAACTACTTTCTGTTTTGTTTTCACTATAATTAGTTCATATTAGTTTCTTCTTAAATGTGTGATGTATATTACTTACGCCACTTAATTGAATAATACTTTAAAATTACAATAGCACAACAATGTTTTGTATGTTTCCTGTGTACATACGACAATACTATATGTTTACGTTTGTACTTTCATAAATAGAAATGACAGTATAAGCAAAGAATGATTTTCTGATTCAACATATTTGTTTTGTTATTTTCTACCCAATGTTCAATTAAATGCAATTTTTCATGACAACAAGGTTTTTCCATAAGCAAATTTAGATATGTCAGATAGTTTATTCCATTCTTGGCTACAATATTGGGCTAAAGTGTAATTTTTGGAATTTTTGTAGCTCTATAAACCAAGACAACTCTATGTATACTTCATTTCCATTGGAAAACCAGCACAAAAATAGTAAATGTGGATGCTAGCATACTTCCTACACCTTGTTTTTGTTTTTGATTTTATATTTTGTTGGGGTTCGCCGAGGGAAAACTTTTGTCTAGCTTATAATTGTTTTTCTCTTATCATTTGTAGGGTTCATCAAGATTAGGATGATTTTGTGTATGTTAGAATAATTTTCTTGTCTTTCTGTTTTAGGGTTCACCTAGGTTCTCTAGCTTTGAGCAATGCTTTTTTATATGACTTTTAAGGGGGAATCACCTAGTCTTAATTTTTTTTTCTACCTCGTTTGCTACATATTAATTATGTGATATTCAAATTATGGTGCTGACATGGAGAAGAATGTCTACAAAACGGATATTCGAGGATGGTCAGATTGCAAGAAGCCAACAATTGTCTGAAAATATGTACGACTAAGTAGCTGTTGACCTGTTGTAAATATTAGTGCGATTATATTTCTAAATGAGACGTAAAACTGAGAAAGGTTTCGAGGTAGATAACTCGTGTTCCTTAATGAACCACTATCGCACAAAGGGTCATCACGGATGGCTCAGAACCATCATCACGATGGTTTTGAACCATCCGAATTTATGTGTCTCGAGACAAAGTGGTTATCACGCACGGTTCACAAACCATTTGTGATAAGTCACAACACGGATGGTTTTTGTTGAAACCGCTCAGAAGGCCTAGTATCATAGACGATTTCCACTAAAAACCATCTCGTGATAATGTAGGATATCACAAACGGTTCTATTTACAAACCGTCTATGATTAGACACATATCACGCATACTAGTAAATAGAACCATCTGTAATATCCGATATATCATAGATGGTTGTTGGTGTAAACCGCTTGTGATAGTATCCTTCACGCACGGTTTAACGATAAAACCGTCAGTGATAGTTCTTTATACCTAACTAAATTTTTTTGATTATCGGCTAGCCTCAGGAATTGCTAGCTTTACCCTTTGAAAACAAGCATGCAGAAAATAGATAAATAATTGTTGACAACTCAAAGTGACCATTTACAACTCAAAATCAATTACAAAAGAATATGTTCAAATATTGTTGCTAGAGTTAGAATTGAATTACAACTATTCAAAGTGAATTACAATTGAATCAATTGTTTCAAGATCGTTCAGCGGTGTTGACGGAGTGAAACTCTCCGCTGGTGTTAACGATCTCCGTCTTGATGAAGTCGTAGAGCATCCCTCGATCCTCCGAGAGCTCGCTCATAATGAGTGCATCTAAATTTACGTTCGAGCCCTATCGCTAGCTAGAGAAAAGTAGTGAGCATATATATTTAAATTTATAATTAGGAAATAATTATTGCGAGATTGACAAACCTCGGGATCCTTCGTCTTAGCACTCATGATTTGCTGCATATGACAGCAAACGTAGAATACACATAGGTGATCTTGTTTTTTGCTGGTGGCACTGCAAAAATAGAATGATATATATAGGTATAGTCAATTTGAGAGGCATTATTACGAAGTGTGATATAGGATTATTGTGTTGTAGCGCGTAACGAAAATCACGTCCTGTGTTGTAGTGTGGTGCTCGATTCCTTGTGTGTCCCTCCCTTGGCAACATAGGTGTTGAAAGACCTACGTGATTCCAAAACGTTATCCTCGATCATTTCAAACGAAGGAAGACTACAATAGAGTTATGTATGGAGGAAATGAGCATATCTGTCGAGTATTCCTTACACAAGGGTGAAGTCGTGGTTTTTGTTGAGTAGGGAATCAAGGTATATTACCTTGTTCCTCTTTGGTACAATGACTAAAAGGATCCAGTAGTACCAACTCATGTATGTCGCTATAGTCATTAAACCGAAGTCCATGCTCCATATAAAGTACAAATGAAATTTGTATAATAAGTAGTGAAGAACTTACTTCTGATTGAACGGAAGTAGCATGTAGTCCTTGTCGGCCTAAGCAAGCAATCCCGTCGTTATGTATTTCACGACGTAGGATGTTTCTTGGTTGATGCATTGCTTAGAGATCAAGTGTGGGTCGAGGAAACACACCGGTTCTTGCCATTCTCGGGCATTTTTCATCATGCATCTACACATAAGCAATTAGTTGTGACATTTATCGGTATTACGTGAATGTAGAACTTGATTGTACACACTTATAGTGTCCAACATCGTAGAAGTGAGGCGTAGAGGGTAGTGAGGTTGAATAGGTCGAATCAGTCGTCGAAGCCGAAGTAGCCCGGCTCATGGAGGAAATGCCCCTTTCTCTTTGTATGTGACGGTGATTCCAGTATCGCACCCTTTCTCTTTGGTCTTCAGCATGTACCAGACATGCAAAGACTGGCAACCTAATCCAGCGTGGGCTAATACTATGTCGGGGACCAACGGACTTCCAAGGGAGTATTCCCTGGGCTTGGGAGGCACCTTAATGTCCTTCAATTTTGATTTGGCCTTCAGACTCACCCGCTACACGTCTTCCTGTGAGATGACTCAGGAACTGATATGGTGATATGCTTTTCTTGTTCCTTCAGTGTCTTCTCCATGAGAACCGATGAGGTGGCCTTCTGAAGCGAAGGTTGAGGTCGAGTCATCGAGGATCATGTTGGAGAGGTATGGTTGTATCGAGATCGCGGCACTACAGGGTCTAGGGCGATGTCCTTTTTAGGCCACTGGATAAAAGTGTACCTGGCATCCCCTAGTGTTCTAATGTCTTCGTTCGGGCAAATCTCCAGTGAGACGGTCATGAAATTGTCATGTAACATGTCTACCTAGAACCTGGCGTAACCCTGCGCCAACTGGGCATCGTGCTGCATTGTCCCTTGCTGGTATGGATACGCCATCTCCTGCCCAGTCTCAATAGAAATGGACCCAACTAGCCTCACTTGGAGCTTGCAGGGCATCAGCTCCTACAAAATGATACACAATTAGCTAAGGCGTCCTATAGGTCTATCTTTGGAGCATTCCAGATATGTACATTACCTTGATGTCATTGATAGGTAATTGGACGTCGCCATGTTCAGAATTTTGCATGCACGCGACGCTACTCCGATATTGAGGAGGACTGGCTCCCAAAATAACGGGGGCGACTTGCGGCTAGTTGAGGAGTTGATTCATTTGATCCTACAATCTTGTTATCTGTCCTTGAAATTTTGTAGTAAGCCTCGCATTAATCTCCTCTACCAACTGGTCCTCGCGCTTGTCCTTGGATCTCTTCCTATGCCTATACATGTAGTAGTCGTTTGGGAATCTATCCCTCCAAGGTACATAAACCCCAAGACCTCGCGTGTGACCTAGGTGCTCCTTGTTTTCTAGGGTCGTGAATAGTATATCCTTCTCCCTGATTACTTCGAAGGAGCCTTGGGAAGATTCGGTAGTCAATGTTTGCTGCAAGAGGCTATCATGTTATTTTTTGGACACTATGAAGTTATGGACTTATTAACAACTAGGTAGTTGAACATATTTACCAAACGTTGGGACACTTCCTCATCTACCGGGTTTGTGAAAGAGATGCCGCCCGAAGGCATGACTAATGCCCTCGCTCTTAACCGACTTCTGCTCGCTCGTCTGCGTGATCCCACCAAATGGCCAGGTTGCATTCTTGTCCTACGTCGTCTATTGCGTTGTTTTACCCGCATACCCAGCGGTGCCGAGTTTGTAGGGGTGAGTGTTTTGTTCCTGGAGAGCTTTGTGCGCTGCACTTTGCTCCTGAAATTCGGTCGTCATCTTCATCCGCACAAAGGCATCACATATATCCTGCAACAAGAATTTATACTTCGTGAAGGGCGCCCGAACCGTGTCACGTACTTCATGATGAGTGTGCTCTTGAAGGTCCTCCACGTGTGTCCCATCGCGAGCAACGCCTGTCGTTTCACGCGTGCCTGATCTGCTTCTGGGATAGTGAACGAGCTTGAAATTTCAGTCTATAGCTGGCCTCTTTGTACGTCCGTCAGAGACTTCCATCTTGGTGTGGTGATGGGGACCCATTCCCTTCCAAGTATCCCGCAGATGGTCCTGAATCTCGCCGTTGCTTTCATGGGATTCAGAGGGACTCCAACGGCACTGACCTCCGTGATGGTCATTCGGCCCGCACGCAATTTCGATATTCCTCTGTCATCTCGCTTACGTACCACTTTCCTTGGAGATTGAGACGCATTCAGCGTGTTGATGACAGCGGCGAAGACAGTGCAGATGCCATCTCACTTACTTGCTATCTATATAAGTTACATATGCAATGAACTAAAATTTCAGAATTCAAAACACTGAGAGTTTAAATAAAATGGATTCCAAGTTGATATCCACTAGGTATTTTTGAAGATAATTTCCCTTGGAAACATATTTTATACAAAAAAAATAGAAGTTACCCAACCAATGAACTAAAATTGCCTTGTAAACAGATTAACTATATAAACAAATAGAAGTTACCCATTGAACTTAAATATAGAATACGTAATAAAGAAAATTGAAAACTGAAAAGGTATAGATGTTAACATCTGCTAGGTAACATATACCACATGTATATGAACGAAATCAGCATAAAGCTCAAATAATTGAAGTTATGGAGTGCTCTTAGAAGGCGAGTTGGAAAAGAATTAATCCTTGCTGATGAGGACATCCCTAACTTGGATACAACCACGCCTACACACACAACTGATCCACAACCAGTGTTACAAGGACCAATTACTCGAGCTCGTGCTTGCCAACTTAATCACCAAGTGAATTCGTTCATAGATTTATATATTACTAAGAATAGACCGCTACCTAATGCAAGTGATTTAATTGTGCTTACGAACATGGAAAAAGATCAAGGAGAGGTATATGGAGTCATGGACAAGCATAGGAGGCATAATGGAGGTCATCACGTCACCTTGGGTCTGAGCCAAGCAAGAGTTTGAGTTGGGCTCGTTCTACTGCGACATCACTAAGTTCAAATGGCCATAACTTCTTCATACATACTTCGTTTGGGACGTTCTTAGACTTCATTGAAAGCTTATCAAGTCTACTTTCCAATAGATCCAACCTCAGCTTCAAATTCCAGCCGAGCTGGCCACAATCAAGAAAATAATCCACATCTATTTTTGAGCCTGAGTCAAAAGGGTGTTGCGCCACCTCCTCTTGGGCCCATGGGCCTTGTTGTAATACCCCAAATTTATTTAAGTGAGAAGAAATAATTTAGGGAGAAGAACCAATTAGGAAATGGATTTAACAGAAGTTTAGAGGGGGGGTGTATTACTCCGAAATGTGTTAGAGAGAAAACAAAAATAGTTAAAGGGTTTTTTCTGAAATTTCTTCAAAACCTGGGCTATGGGCTTTTGGTCCACAGCACCAAGGCCCAAAAGGGGGGAAAACCCTAAAACTGCTACAGTACCAACCCATGCTACAGTAGCAGCCGCCATGCTACAGTAGCCGCAGTGCTACAGTGCATCACCCTCGCCTCCCCAAGCAGCCCCCCCTCCGTTGGTGCCTCCCTTCCTCGCTGTTGGTGCTCTCTGCTGCCGATCAAGTGAAGAAAGGAGAGGAGATTGTCTTCGCGGGGAGATTTCTTCATCTTTCTGTGATTCTACAAGGGTAACGTCGCGTGTTCTTCATTGGTTGATGCGTGGTAGTTGCGGTTGATGTCGTTTGGTAGATCGATTTTCGTCGGTTTAATAGATCGCGTTCTGTCCAGTAGTTTGCGCGGCTGTTTTCGTGATCTTAGAAGCTGAATCAGAGGATCCCATCTCCTAGAGTTATGTGGGGTTCGTTCTTAGCTTTCAGTGGGCATAAAGATCACTTAATTCCGAGTTACGGTTCAAAAGTTATGTCCATTACCGTGCTGCTGTCCAGACGTGTTAGACAGATCTGGACAGATGTTGTTCATTGATCTATTAGAGTCATTTACAAATAGAATTTGAGATGTCCACCAACTAGGTTTAGTTAGGGAAATTGATAACCTTTCAATGAAGTCTAAGAACACCTCATTTGGACTCCTGTGCTAAAAGATACGAATTTTAGAAGTTGGCTGTCCACAGAGGGGACATATCGATCTATAGGAGTTGGAATTGGGAAATGCGCTTGAGAGTATAGCGAGTTCGGTTATGCTATTATTTATGCTTTTGGTCCAGTATGATTGTCTTAGTGCGCCTTATAAATATATTCAGGTGATGGATTGATCCCGGGGGCAGTACCTTCTGCACATCCCTCGTTCTCTCGGGGTTAAGGCAAGTATAATGATGGATATAATTGGAATTATTGAATGGCATTCTTTGATAAATACTTATAGAATTTGTGTTGTCATGATTGTTATGGTGGTATGATTGGTAATGTTCATGGTTTCCAGTGATATGAGTTACGTGTTATTCATGGATGTTTGAAAGTTATGGGGTCTATGATTAATTGTTATTCATGAGTGATTGTTCATGTTTGCTAGTATTATGAATATATGTGCTATTCATGGATGCTAGAATGCTATGAATGTCAACGATGATGAATGCTAGAAGTATGAATAAGTTTATTCATGTATGACGTTATGAATACAAATTTATGATGGTTTAAAGTTTTGTTCATGTGCATCATGCTATCATTTGACTATGCATATTCGAGGTCCCCGTCATGTGGATGACGGGCTTGAGGTCCCCACATTCGTGGAATGTGGGCATTGAAAAGAGGTCCCCATCATGAAAACGATGGGCTTATGGTCCCCACACTTGTGGAGTGTGGGCTTGAGGTTCAGCTTTACTTGCGGAGTATCGGGCAATTGGTCCCTGCGCTTGCGAGCACAGGCATGGGTATGCAGCGACGGTTGCATACTTTGCATTACCGGTAAAATGCAAAAGATAAAGAGAAAGAGAAAGTGCACTTGAGCTTCTTGCATAGTATGAGCATATGACATGTTTATAATAGAGATTGTAGATGGATGTTGATGATTACAGTTGTTTATGTTATTATTGCCATTTATTGCACTTGCTGAGTCTTTGGGCTCACTCTTGTTGTTGTTGTGTTTTTAGGTACCACTTTACAAGAACGGCATGCATGGGAGGGAGTAAGACTTAGAGTGGTTGCACAATGGCACGAACTACACACATTTGAATTGATAGAATGATAATTTAGTAGATGAGAAACTTGCTTAAAGAATTCTTTATGATTACTCCCTCTGCTTGGAATAATTTGTAATAGAGTTGATTAGAGGATCATGGATGTCCTTTTATTTATGCTTGTAGTTGTTTAGCATGCTATGGATGATATAGTGTTGATTAGTATAGTTTTGGTGGTCTCTTGATTATGCTGGATGTTGGATTAGTTAACTATGTTACATTTAAAAGTTGGGATCTCCGGTTTAGTAACTAAACAAAGGAGGTTCTGTCGGATTTTAGAGAATTGTATCAATGTTAAAATGGTTATAGTGTTAGTTTAGTAGCATTCCAGGCCCTTGTCAGGCTGGTGTGTTACACTTGTAACCCTAGGGGCATGCGTCCACTTCCCTGGCCGCCACCCCTGGTCGTCTTCCCATATAGGAGCGGTCGTCTCCCTTTGCTAGAACTTAGATTTCGTTGAGTTTAGGTTTAGCCATTGTACAAACTTCTGTTCTTCAGTTGTGTCGGACGACCACCTGTCAAGACAGCCTTCGGGATCCCACCTTTATTTTTCAATACCATCTACACTACATTCTTATTCGCAATATCAGATTGCCTATATTTTATTCTTGCTAGTTCTTCGATTGCTCACAAGAATTGAACCTTGTGTTCAGGTTGATCGCGCTTCCAGCACAGTCAATAACATCTCGGAGTTGGTTCAACGATTGCTAAAGCACAAGCGTCATTGTACGGTTGTAGTTGGATCGCGAGATTCACCTCCACCAAAATCAATAGTTATCAATCTCATCGAAAGATCGAGCACCCCACCTCCATCAAGTATCAGAGCTCAAGGTTGCTCAGTGAGAATTTACTGTTTTTTCTAGTTATGTTGCTTAATTCCGAAAGTCCAGAAAAAGCCAAAAAAATTATAGGATTAGATCACCTATCTATCTAAGACCAATTGCGCCATTGCATCTTTCTTTTCAGTGCGTTGCATTGTTGAACTTTTGGTTGCATCGTCGTGTCCTTTGCTGGTCTTAGTGTCTAGTTCCTTTAGAGTTTCGAGTTCTGCTCACGTTTGGCCGCACTGTTGCGTTTGGGTTCAATCTGCCGCCTACCTCCACCGTTGCCAGTCCTTGTTGGGCCCAGCAGAGACGTTGTCGTCTCTGCCTTCACGCTGCCGCGACCACCAGAGCCGTTGCCACGACCACCAACGCTGCCGCCATCCCCTGCCGCGTCCTACAATGACCACCATCCTTCTGACGCGGCAAGCCACCATCCTCCTGCCGCCGCCACACCAAGGGAAACCCTAACCAAGAACAAAAGTTTGTTTCGGTTTGTGACAGAGAAGAAAAAAAAAAAAAGAAGAGGTTGTTTTCGTGCTGCCAGAAGGAAACCTAAGATTCATCTGACTTGGGCAACGCGATAAAAAAAAATCAAAGTTTAGAGAGATAGAGAGAGATATAGTATCTTTTAATTACCTTTTTACCCATGCTTTTTACAAAATTTTATGACCCATATACCTCCCTAGGCCTGGAAGAGGACTTTGAAGAGTTTTCAGTGAGGTGCAGATTTGCCAAAAAAAGAGGAGAAAAAAAAGAGCGACAACAAAAATCAAGTTTCTCAGAATTTGCTCAAAATTGACAGAGCCCTTTTGCAAATGATTCTATGGTTCCCCGTGAAGACGGCATCATTTTCCGAGCTTCTGCCGCACCATGCTTTCGTTTGTGTTCTAGGCTCGCATCTCTAGTACGGTCTAGCCTAGGACCAGCACTAACCGGCGTTGAATGATTTTTCAGCTTGCATTCTCTGATTTGATAGTTGCTAATCCATTGCTATCATACTTGAGCCTTCCCAGCTACACCTTTTCTACATCGTACAGGTTGAACTTCACCTGGCAATCGCTCCATCCAATCTTCGAAGATACATTGACACCGCTGGTTGCCGATCACCCCTGTTTGCTTGGTAAGAATTGGTAAGAATTCGATAGAAGGCTTGAGTGTGAGTGACTTTTGAACCACCACATCCTAGTAGTTGCTAGGGACATATACTTGTGTTTTGCTAACAATGGCAGGTTCTGCAGAGCATTTGGATGATGATGCATCTCATACTCCTCGTACAAAGGCAATCGTACAACATTTCTAGGGCATCATGAACCTTCGTAAGGAGGGTCTTGAGGAAGATGTTAGGGTCATGAATGAGCGACTTGCTCAACTTGAGGGCACCCAGATTGAGACAAACGCCACGCTCACCGTGATGGAGAGAGTGTAAGGCGTCACTAACACTTCTTTGGCAAGTATTATGGCGCGCCTTGACGAGTGTAATACCCCGGAAGTAATTCGGAAAGATTTTCGGGAGAGAGAGTTAAGAAATTACTGGAAGGATTAAATAGTAATTGGCTAATTAACAGACAAAAGAGGGGGAAAACAGCAAATTTTGGACAACCTGGGCCGAGGCCTCCGGCCCATGTGCGTTTGGCCCATTGGTGGGATGGAGGAGGCCGGCCTTAAAGGGGGGCCAAACCCTAGGCGCCCCTCTCCTCTCCCTCTTGGCCGCCACCCCCTTGCCCCTTGGCTGTCGCCTCCCCTCCATTGGCCGCCCCTAGTCCCTGTGCACTCCCTTGTGCGCCCCACTGCCGTGGCTCGTCTGTCTCCGTCATTCGAGTCGGGAGAAGAAGGAGGTTGATTGGAGGAAGCCGGCCATAGGAGGAAGAAGGGAAGAGAGGAGACCATCTTCTTGGGGGGGGGGGTAGTGCATCATCTCCCTGCGTTCTTCAAGGGTAACGAAGTTTTCCTCCCCGCTGTATTCTTGTATTAGACGCGTTTATGAATTCGTTTGGTAGATCGAATCTCGTCACCGGTTAGATCGCGTTCTGTCCAGAGGATTGGACGACAGTTTTCGGGTATTTAGAGATAGAATCTGTGGATCCATCCTCCTAGAGATAGTTGGCTTATGTTCTTAGCTTTCGGTGGCCGCCAAGAACGCCCAAATCCGATTAACGGTTAGTGAGTTATGAATTCTTTAGTATTGTTGTTTCGCTGATCTGTCAACATTTGAACAGTCTGTAGAAAACCGATTTACACTGATGGTTAAATTGGAAATCGGAGAACTCCAGTATAACGAATGTTGTAGATAATTGTCGTAGCTTTTAGGGAAGCACAAGAACGCAAATTTGGTTAAACAATCTGAAAGTTATGATAGATTTAGTGTTCTGTCCAGAGAACCTAACGTGACAATTGATGCTTTGTTAAACAGCTTAAAAGGGTTCGTGGATGGCCGAATCAGGGAAGCTCACCAACTAGGTTTAGTTGGAAAATTTGATAAACTTTCAATGAAGTCCAAGAACACCTAATTTGGACCACTGTACGGAAAGATATGAATTTTAGAACTTGACTGTGTACAGAGGGCAGTTCGACACTTAGGAAAGTGGGGTCAGGATCGCGTTGCAATCTGCTACTTGGTGTGCTCGTGTATATAATTCATGTTTTTCGTTACTGTGGTCTTAGTTTATATTCTTAATATATTAGGTGGGGGATTGGTACCGGGGGCAGCACCATCTTCACGTCCTCCATTCTCACATGGTTAAGGCAAGTGCATTGTTTGATTCGTGGTTGTGGTTGATTAGTCATGTTTGTGTGTTTTTTTGATATGTGATAGCATAGTGAGATTGTTGGCATGATGTTGGTTTAAGATTGGTGGATGCTTCAAATATGTCTATGCTCTATTGTCGTATGATGTTATCGTCGTGTGGTAATTTGATGATGATTAAATGATGAGCATGTGCATATTGAGATCATGTTGAGGCTTGGTCACGTGGTGACCAAGTATGTTTTCCTTTGAGATCCCCGTCATGAATGTGATGGGCGAGATCCCACACTCGTGGAGTGTGGGCTTGAGGTCCCCATTACTTGCGAGTAATGGGCAATTGGTCCTCTGTGCTTATGAAGCGCAGCATGGGTATGCGGCGACGGTCGCATACTTTGCATTACCGGGGTAATGCACAAAGAAAGATAAAGAGAAAGGATCCTTGATCATTGCATTTGCATGTGAGATGTTTTAATGTTGCTCTTCTATATATGGATGCTGATGTTATAACTTTTATTATGTACTTGCTGAGTCTGTGGACTCACTCTTGCTCTTATTGTTGTTTTAGGTACCCGAGCCAAGAACGACATGCATGGGGGGAAGTAGTCTGATAGTCACACACATGCCACATGAACTAAATAAAGTTGAATGGTCTTCAGATCGTAATTGTTTTAGTAATTGGGCGAGATGCCCAAAGGTTTATTATGACTTGTCTCTTGCAGTGGTTTAAGTGTAACAATGATGAGTAGTGGAACTTTATACTTCATTGGATTGCTAGATACTTAGCATATCTTTGATTATCGTTTGATGTCTTTGGATGATAGTTTAGTTAATTTATGAATTATCTGTATGTTGGAACCTCCGTGTAATTAACCTTACAGGGGAGGTTCTGCCGAAATTTACTAAAATTGCCTTGATTAGAATTATTAGGGTTTTGTTTAGTAGCATTCCAGGCTCATGTCGGGCTGGGGTGTTACAGTTGGTATCAGAGCGGGCTGTAGGTCCGTGGTATTTGAATGATTAAACTTGACACACTAAGCACAGTAGTTGGGGTGGGTTTTTGCATTGCATTTACGCTTATGTTGAGTTGTATTGATGATACTTGTTATGAGATGATTTGATATATCTATATATTGTAATACTATGGTTATTATGTGTGGGGATAACCCATGTTGAGAGGTGGAAGAAGTGGTTGTGGTCCTGGGCTATACTAGGCTACACCACTGTTCGTGGTATAGGAATAGCGAAGTATCCCCACCGGAGATCGTAGTTGATGAACCTGAAGGTTCGATTTGCTGGCCCGATCTTTCGATGAGAACGATAGGTTCGGTAGGCGTCGCTCAACTCTCACGATCCTGGCTACGAACACGCAAGGCTCGAAACCACGCAATCGCTGAACTGTTCAACAAATCGTTATCAACCGTGCACGAATACCCGGTTGACCTGACCACGAAGGTCGATTCCTGCATACACCGAAGAAGCACGCAAGAACAAGATTAAACAATCTGAAATTGCAAATAGGAATTAAAGTATTGAATTGAGTTGGGATTCTGAATAAGGATCTTAATTGGGTGGTCTAGCCGACACACGCAAAAGATTCAAGTTGCAACGAAGGCAAACTAAACATAAACAAAATCCGAGAAAACTAGAGGGGGTGCGGCCTCCTTAAATAGGAGATGAGGAGCCACACATCTAATAGCACCAACGAGGTGGGACTAAACTCATGGGTACTGTTCACGTGAACAGTAACCACACCCTCAGGTGGCCCGATGACAGATGGGCCAAGTTCAGTATGATTACAAGGCCCAGATTGGCCCAAACAAGTGATATTACGTCTTATTTTGATGATTGCGATCAGTCCAGAAGGAATTTGAAGATGAGGCCGGATCCGTTGGAAAGAGGACGAAATAAGCTTTCAATCAAGTACTCGTGGGCCGCCAACGGACTCCGGATGTGAAAGTTATGCCTGTTTTAAGTTGGTGTTATCAGGCTGATTTCGGAGGCCTGGACTTGTTGTGGTAGTTGTGGTACCCCCCTTGCCTTCGTTCCTGAGTAGAATAACATCACTAGACTTAGGTAGCAATCCATCCTCAATGGAACAATTATAAACTCCTAGAAACGAGTTACACGATAATTCGATCGTGAGCTTGTGCTCTAGTAATTGGTCATTGCATATCAAGTTGAAGAGTAGACGCAGTAGGGATGGTTGTATCAATGGAAAGGATGTCCTCATCAGTAGTACAGGCGTTGGTAGGGAGTATACTTAAAAGAGTGTTCTCTTCCTTGAATTTGAATTTGGTCAACTCTTATCTAGTTGAGATTGATGAGTTTCTCTTAGGTTATTTATTCTTGTGGTTGATGAGTTGCTTTGAGAAAAAAAAAACTTGACCCATTTATTCATGTGATGTTTTTAGTTAATGAAAGCGTTCTTCTGCAAGTCCTTTAGTGCGTGGGGGCTTTGACTCAATGTATCTCTCTTGGGTATTTGGAGTGTTGAAGCTTGATGGTTCTCTTTTATGAAAGAAGTTGTTAAACCCTTTAGTGGTGTGTTGGCTTGGTTAAGTGGGAAGTTATAATCAAAGCAATTAATGGAAAAGATATGGATTAACAGGTTAGGTTTGCAGTGTGTGTATGATTGATCTTAACTAAGATCCTTGAAAAGGAAGTTGATAAATTTGAAGTGATTTGTAGAAGTTCTTGACGAGCCGTGATCAAGAGTATGGCTATACCTAATTGTAATGAATAGAGTTAATAAGAGGTGTGGGACATTGATGAATTGAGTTGATCATTAATGGTGATACATTTCGTAAACTTCTTGGGTAAATTGGATTTACAGGTCTCAATGATTTAATCTAACCTTTTGGGAAGGTTAGGTTCAAAAGGAGTTAGAATATTGTCTTAGTTGGTGTTAATCCTGGAGTAACCTTTTTGTGGATACGTAGTGATTATAAGTAATTACTAGGTGCAAATAATGTCTATTAATGTTTGGTGATGAGCATCACTAAGAGATAAATTGATGGGATTTAACGGATGAACAATGTTTACATGATGGTAGAACAAGTAGATAAAAGTATGTTTTTGATGGAAGGGTTTTGGAATAACCTTTTAAATTGTGTAGTAGTTTCCCTCTAAAATAAAAGGGGTTGTTGTAGTAAGAGTGTAAGAATTTGGTATACATTCATTTGCGGATGAGGTGACAAAAGGGTATGTAGCTTTTTTTTGGTGAGCCTTGGGGGCTTTGTAAAGGAAGAGTTGACAATAGCGAATCTTGTTAAGAGAAGAATATTCTTGATGTTAGTAAGATTGTCCATAAGGGATTCTGACCTGTTGTAGTGGTGGTGATTCTTCTAGAGAGAAAAGAAGTTAATTACCTTTCGTAATAACAGTTAAAGGAAATATTTGGAGCTTGCATCTGTGGTCTTTTGGGAGTTCCTGACTTACATAGTAGATGGAATAAATTGGGCAATGTGACGTATGGGAAGGTTTCGTTTGGTACTTAAGTGGCTAATGTGATTTGGTTTTAAAGGGCATTTCTGGTTTGTGTCGGCAAGCAATGTTGTAGTCGAAGAAAAATTGCCTTCTTTGTTAACAAAAATTGTGTACCATAAGTATTGGAGGTTGGAGTTAAGTGTGGTAATTTGCAACCTTCCTGTTCTTACCGCTTAAGAGTTTCTTGGGTTTTCCTTTAGCAGTGTTGTATTTTGATTCTTGGGGGGTTGAAATTCCCTTCTTGTGGGACACGTGCCCTCGTCAGCGGACTTGTAGTTTTGTTTTTAGAGATCATTTCCTTTTGATTGTTTCTCTTGGTCTCGTGCTCACTCCGAGGGGCATCAATTTCTTGTGTGTTGAAACTTGTTTTAGTTTGCCTCTTCCTTCTTGAGAAATGAATTAACCAACTTGTGTTGCTGGGTCTTCTAACGTATAATTTGGCAACTGGTTGGTGGAGGACAATATATGATAGAGGTGAGATTTTGGGAACCAAGCTATGTGAAGAGCAGTAGACAGTGGATTGATTTTAACCTTTAACACCTGGAGAGGATTCGATGGAATGCTTTGGCAATGAAATAAAATTCGATTAGTGTTACAACTAGTGGAACCTAAGGCGAATTTTAATCCAAGAACCTTTGTCCATGTTAGAATGATGGGATTATCGAAGTACGAAATCTTGATAAATTTATTAGAGTATCGCGATTGGGTGAATTTTAATCATCAGATTTGAGAGTTTCGTATCCATTACACTGAATTATGTTTATAGGAGCCTTGGGGATTGAATTTGGGGTTTTGTGATCTATACTAGACCCTTAGTTGCTCAATGACTATGTGTAGAAGAGTTTTGAGGGTGAAGTTTAATGAGAATAGCGGTGTGGAGAAACCTAAGTGTTGTGCTAATTAATAGGATAGCAGGAATAGTTGAGTATTGTCAAGTATGACTCGGCCTCAGTGACTAACCCTATAGGAGTTAGATCATCTCTAAGGATAGCTTGATCAATAATTTATATATTTATTTGTTGATGATAGTAATTGAGTATGTTTGAATCCTAGTCAATCAGTTAGGGTATTGTGAATGGGTATGTTGTGGTCGGGTAGCTGCATTTGATTGGTGTGGGTTATACAAGGTCTAAGATTGGTAAGATGAATCACCTTGGGCGATTACTTGATTAGTAAGGAATGTTGACATTAATGACTGGGAATACTATTGAGTTGTGTGAAATTTGGGTCATCAGATCTGAGGGTTACCTATCAAGTATACCGAAAATTCATTGTAAGAGTCTTAAAGGTTGAATTTGGGTTTTGCATTATTTTGTGCTAGCATATTGGTTTTCCATGATTGGGTTCCAAGAGTTAGGGTGATCTTTGATGGAATCCTTTGGAGGTAGTAAATGAGAGTGTGTGATGTGAATTTCAAATTGATTATCCTTAGCGGATTGAGAGGTGTGATGGTGGGTGAAATCTATATTGAGTTGCGATGGGAATTATTTTGTCAAAGTAATTCTTTTGGTAGAGAGGTTAGCTAGAGTGTGAAGTTGTGGATTGGAAGAGTCTCCCTGCAAAAGTATGGATTTTATGTTCGGTTGAACATAGCTATGAGGTTGCCAATTTAAGAGAAATGAGTTAATGTGCTATGCGATGATTTGGGATCCTATGGTTTAAGATAAAGTTAAATTCATAAAAGTGAAATGGTGGAAAAGGGTGTGATCTTGGATAGTGGGATATTCTCTTAGCTCTTATTTGAACTATGTGCTTATGGCTAATGTCAATTTCTAATTGAGTTGGTTCTTGTCAGTAAGTGTGAATCCTTCCGGTGAAGAAAAAGAAATGGAATGGTTAATCTGGTTATTCGAGTGTTTCGCTTTTGTCTTGTGTGGCATTTATTTCTAAACTGCCTACTTGAAAAGTGGAAAAATTTTCATGTTAAATCCATTGATTTTGGATTGGGATCTTCTAAGGGAAGATGGTTTTGAGTTGGATGCATTTTAACTCCTTTGTTTTCAGTTGAATTCTTCGGTTAAGTGAGTTGGTAGGCGGGATCTTTGTGCGTCCCTTGTTAAAGGAGGTGCTGCTTACAATGGTAGAGTGATCAGCTGGGAGTTGGAACCAGAGTTCTGTGTGTTTTGTGCAGACGGTGTAAGTTTAACCAAAGGTGTGTTGGATAGGTTTCGATAGTTACGGGGATTTGTAGAATGGTATATCGCTAGGACCGTACCGAGTACATACGTGGAGTACGCAATGTCTTGTATATTCTGGTGATGAGGGAGTACATGAGAGGACCGGAGCTTGATATTTCGTTAGAGCTGTTGACCAGCGAGTAAGACCGTGCCTTCGAGCATGTCCGTTCGATGACTCTTGAAAGGTAGGGACGAGTATTAAGGCGTAGCAAGTCAGCTACATCAACATGCGAAGGTCGCAGCAGACCGAGAGAGAGACCATATCTATTTGGGGTCTAGCAAGCGTGAGCAATATCCAGAATTATTCATAGTAGATACGTGGTTATATTAGTAAGTTTAGCTGTGCTTATACTTTGGCGTAAGCATAGTTAGAATTCGGGGTCGAATTCAGTTTAAGGGGGGTAGAATGTAATACCCCGGAAGTAATTCGGAAAGATTTTCGGGAGAGAGAGTTAAGAAATTACTGGAAGGATTAAATAGTAATTGGCCAATTAACAGACAAAAGAGGGGGAAAACAGCAAATTTTGGACAACCTGGGCCGAGGCCTCCGGCCCATGTGCGTTTGGCCCATTGGTGGGATGGAGGAGGCCGACCTTAAAGGGGGGCCAAACCCTAGGCGCCCCTCTCCTCTCCCTCTTGGCCGCCACCCCCTTGCCCCTTGGCTGCCGCCTCCCCTCCATTGGCCGCCTCTAGTCCCTGTGCACTCCCTTGTGCGCCCCCCTGCTGCGCGGCTCGTCAGTCTCCGTCGCCGAGTCGGGAGAAGAAGGAGGTTGATTGGAGGAAGCCGGCCATAGGAGGAAGAAGGGAAGAGAGGAGACCATCTTCTTCGGGGGGGTAGTGCATCATCTCCCTGCGTTCTTCAAGGGTAACGAAGTTTTCCTCCCCGCTATATTCTTGTATTAGACGCGTTTATGAATTCGTTTGGTAGATCGAATCTCGTCACCGGTTAGATCGCATTCTGTCCAGAGGATTGGACGACAGTCTTCGGGTGTTTAGAGATAGAATATGGGGATCCATCCCCCTAGAGATAGTTGGCTTATGTTCTTAGCTTTCGGTGGCCGCCAAGAACGCCCAAATCCGATTAACGGTTAGTGAGTTATGAATTCTTTAGTATTGCTGTTTCGCTGATCTGTCAACATTTGAACAGTCTGTAGAAAACCGATTAACACTGATGGTTAAATTGGAAATCGGATAACTCCAGTATAACGAAAGTTGTAGATAATTGTCGTAGCTTTTAGGGAAGCACAAGAACGCGAAATTTGGTTAAACGATCTGAAAGTTATGATAGATTTAGTGTTCTGTCCAGAGAACCTAACGTGAAAATTGATGCTTTGTTAAACAGCTTAAAAGGGTTCGTGGATGGCCGAATCAGGGAAGCTCACCAACTAGGTTTAGTTGGAAAATTTGATAAACTTTCAATGAAGTCCAAGAACACCTAATTTGGACCAATGTACAGAAAGATATGAATTTTAGAACTTGACTGTGTACAGAGGGCGCTCAAACTTAGGAAAGTGGGGTCGGGATCGCGTTGCAATCGCTACTTGGTGTGCTCATGTATATAATTCATGTTTTTCGTTACTGTGGTCTTAGTTTATATTCTTAATGTATTAGGTGGGGGATTGGTACCGGGGGCAGCACCGTCTTCACGTCCTCCATTCTCACATGGTTAAGGCAAGTGCATTGTTTGATTCGTGGTTGTGGTTGATTAGTCATGTTTGTGTGTTTTTTTGATATGTGATAGCATAGTGAGATTGTTGGCATGATGTTGGTTTAAGATTGGTGGATGCTTCAAATATGTCTATGCTCTATTGTCGTATGATGTTATCGTCTTGTGGTAATTTGATGATGATTAAATGATGAGCATGTGCATATTGAGATCATGTTGAGGCTTGGTCACGTGGTGACCAAGTATGTTTTCCTTTGAGATCCCCGTCATGAATGTGACGGGCCCGAGATCCCCACACTCGTGGAGTGTGGGCTTGAGGTCCCCATTACTTGCGGAGTAATGGGCAATTGGTCCCTGTGCTTGCGAGCACAGGCATGGGTATGCGGCGACGGTCGCATACTTTGCATTACCGGGGTAATGCACAAAGAAAGATAAAGAGAAAAGATCCTTCAGCATTGCATTTGCATGTGAGATGTTTTAATGTTGCTCTTCTATATATGGATGCTGATGTTATAACTTTTATTATGTACTTGCTGAGTCTGTGGACTCACTCTTGCTCTTATTGTTGTTTTAGGTACCCGAGCCAAGAACGACATGCATGGGGGGAAGTAGTCTGATAGTCACACACATGCCACATGAACTAAATAAAGTTGAATGATCTTCAGATCGTAATTGTTTTAGTAATTGGGCGAGATGCTCAAAGGTTTATTATGACTTGTCTCTTGCAGTGGTTTAAGTGTAACAATGATGAGTAGTGGAACTTTATACTTCATTGGATTGCTAGATACTTAGCATATCTTTGATTATCTTTTGATGTCTCTGGATGATAGTTTAGTTAATTTATGAATTATCTGTATGTTGGAACCTCCGTGTAATTAACTTTACAGGGGAGGTTCTGCCGAAATTTACTAAAATTGCCTTGATTAGAATTATTAGGGTTTTGTTTAGTAGCATTTCAGGCTCATGTCGGGCTGGGGTGTTACAACGAGATTGCCCAGTCATCCACTACTGTTCCCCCTGCTACCCCGGTGGTAGAAGGACAAGATGAATTCGACTACATGACTAATACCGAGGCCAATGACATGGGTAACTACAACAACAATCGAGCTAATCGACAGTTGCGTTTTAATCGACAAGGTATGCGATGAGACCCCCCCACGGCATGAGGTACGTGATCACAATGATTCTTTTGCTAAGGTTAAATTAACTATACACTCTTTTAATGGTAAATATGATCCTGAAGATTATCTTAATTGGGAACTAGCTATGGATCAAAAATATGCTTGTCACGAATTTTCTGAAATTAGACGAGTGAGGGCTGCTACTAGTGAATTTGCCGACTTTGCTTCTGTTTGGTGGAAAGAACATTGTCGTCAACATCCTAATAACATACCTGACACTTGGGAGGCTTTAAAATTGCTTATGCGACATCGATTTGTTCCCTCATATTATGCTCGTGATTTGTTAAATAAATTACAACGCTTTCGACAAGGTACAAAGTCTGTGAAAGACTACTATCAAGAATTGCAAATTGGTATACTGCGTTGTGGTTTAAATGAGAATGAGGACGCATCAATGGCTAGGTTTTTTTAAGGATTGAATCAGAAATTCAAGACATCCTTGATTATAAAGATTACAACTCCATTACTAGATTGTTTCATCTCGCTTGCAAAGCTGAACGTGAAGTGTAGGGACGCCAGATGAGGACACGATCTAACTCTTCTGCAGGTTGCACAAACTCATGGACACCACGCACCTCTACTGCCCCAGCCACCAGTGCACCCCCACCACCACCCTCGCGCCCCGCTACTTCGACTCCAGCACCATGAGTTTCTGAAGTAGCCATATCAGCACGACAAACTTCTGCAAAAACCGCATCTTCGGTTGCTTCAACAGGACGAACTAAGGATATTCAATGCCATCGGTACAAAGGCTATGGACACATGATGCGGGACTGTCTAAACAAGCGCGTACTGATTATACACGACGATGGTGGGTATAACTCTGCTAGTGAATTTGATGATGAAACATATGCTATGCTTGCAACTGACCCTGTAGGAAATGATGATGAATCTGACCATGAGGCGGAACATGTTAGCATCGAAGATGTTGATAAGTATTTGAGCATTATAGTGCAACGCGTATTAAGTGCTCAAGTTTCTCATGCTGAGCAAAATCAGTACCATAATTTGTTCCAAATCAAGGGCGTTGTCAAGGAACGCTCGATTCGCATAATTATTGATGGTGGGAGTTGCAACAATTTGGCGAGTATGGATATGGTGGAGAAGCTTGCTTTGCGGATGAACTCTCATCCCCACCCATACCATATTCAATGGTTCAACAATAGTGGTAAGTTGAAGGTAACACGAATGGTGAGAGTATATTTTTCTATGGGTTCATACCATGATTATGTTGATTGTGGCTTTATTCCTATGCAAGCTTGTTCTTTGTTATTAGGAAGACCTTGGCAATACGATACTGATTGTGTGCATCATGGTAGAAATAATCAACACTCTCTCATGTTTAAAGGAAAAAAATTATGCTGCATCCTATGACTCCTGAACAAATTGTTAAAGATGAACTTGCTAGAGCTAGTAGAGAGAAAAATCAGGAGAATGCTAAGAGCGAAAATCAGATTGTAGCAAAAGAGTTTGAGCAACATAAGAAAAAATAACCTAAATCTGCTCATGTGAAGAATAAAGAAATTACATTGAAAGGTGCTAGTTTTCTTGCTACCAAATCTGATATGACTGAATTGGATGCTAGTAATTCTGTTTACTATGCATTAGTTTGCAAAGAAACCTTATTTTCATTTGAGGACATACCTTCTTCTTTGCCTCCTGCTGTCACTAACATTTTACAGGAGTACAACGACGTCTTTCCGAAGGACATACTGCCGGGGTTGCCACCGCTTCGAGGGATTGAGCATCAAATTGATTTAATTCCCGGCGCATCACTCCTGAACCACGCACCATATAGGACTAATCCAGAAGAAACTAAATAAATTCAGCGCCAGGTTCAAGAATTTCTTGCTAAAAGGTATGTACGTGAATCTCTTAGTCCTTGTGCTGTTCTGGTCATTTTAGTGCCTAAGAAAAATGGATCATGGCGCATGTGTGTAGATTGTAGAGCAATCAATAATATCACTATTAGATACCGTCATCCTATTCCTAGGTTAGATGATATGCTTGATGAATTGAGTGGCTCTGTTGTTTTCTCGAAGGTTGATTTGTGTAGTGGATATCATCAAATTCGCATGACATTAGGCGATGAATAGAAAACGGCATTAATTTAAAACTAAGTTCGGGTTATATGAGTGGTTAGTATTGCCTTTTGGTTTAACTAATGCACCTAGCACCTTCATGAGACTAATGAACAAAGTTTTGCGTGCTTTCATTAGTAGATTTGTGGTAGTTTATTTTGATGACATATTGATATACAGCAAATCTTTAGAGGAACATCTTGATCATTTACGTGTTGTTTTTAATGCTTTACGTGGTGCACGTTTATTTGGTAACCTTGAGAAGTGCACCTTTTACACCAATCGAGTCGCGTTTCTTAGTTATGTTGTTACTCCCCAGGGAATTGAAGTTGATCAAGCCAAGGTTGAAGCAATACAGAGTTGGCCGACTCCTAACACGGTCACACAGGTACGAAGCTTTCTAGGACATGCTGGATTCTACCGCCGCTTCGTGAAGGATTTCAGCACCAACGCTGCACCATTGAATGAGCTCACCAAGAAGGGTGTGCCATTTGTTTGGAGCACCGCACAGGAGAACGCCTTCACCACATTGAAAGATAAGTTAACACATACACCACTACTCCAACTCCCAAATTTTAATAAGAATTTTAAACTAGAATGTGATGCCAGCGGAATTAGTTTAGGTGTCGTATTGTTACAAGAAGGTAAACCTATAGCATACTTCAGTGAGAAATTAAGTGGGCCTAGTTTGAACTATTCTACTTATGATAGGGAACTATATGCACTATTTTGAACTTTGGAAACTTGGCAACATTATTTATGGCCCAAAGAATTTGTTATACATTTTGGTCACGAATCTTTGAATCATATTCGAAGTCAAAGTAACTGAACCGTAGGTATGAAAATGGGTTGAATTTATTGAGTCTTTTCCTTATGTCATAAAACACAAGAAGGGAAAGGAGAATGTTATTGTTGATGCTTTATCTAGGAGATATACCATGTTTTCACAACTTGACTTCAAAATTTTTGGATTGGAGACTATTAAAGAGCAATATGTCCATGATGCTGATTTTATAGATATATTGTTGAATTGTAAAGAAGGGAAAATGTGGAACAAATTTGTCATTAATGATGTGTTTGTGTTTAGAGCTAACAAGCTATGCATTCCAGCTAGCTCTGTTCGTTTGTTGTTGTTACAGGAAGCGCATGGAGGCAGGCTGATGGGACACTTTGGCATGAAGAAAATGGAGGATATACTTGCTGATCATTTCTTTTGGTCAAAAATGAGATGGTACGTCGAGCGTTACGTTGCTCGCTACACTACATGTCAAAGAGCTAAGTTATGACTTTGTTTATATATACCTCTACCTGTTCCTAGCGTTCCGTGGGAAGATATTTCAATGGACTTTGTTTTAGGATTGCCTAGAACAAAGAAGGGGAGCGATAGTATATTCGTGGTTGTTAATAGATTTTCTAAGATGACCCACTTTATACCATATCATAAGAGCAATGATGCTACCCATATTGCTGATTTATTCTTTCGTGAAGTTGTTCGCTTGCATGGTGTGCCTAATACTATAGTTTTAGATCGTGATGGTAAATTTCTTAGCCACTTTTGGAGAACTTATGGGCTAAATTGGGGACTAAGTTGTTATTTTTTTACTACTTGGCATCCCCAAACTGATGGACAAACTGAAGTTGTGAATAGAAATTTATCTACAATGCTTAGGGCTGTGTTGAAAAAGAATTTAAAAATGTGGGAAGAATGCTTACCTCATATTGAGTTTGCTTATAATCGTTCATTGCATTCTACTACAAAGATGTGCCCCTTTGAGGTTGTTTATGGTTTTCTACCTCGTGCTCCTATTGATTTAATGCATATTCCATCTTCGGAGAAATTGGACTTTGGTGCTAAACAATGTGCTGACTTGATTTTAAAAATGCACGAGATAACTAAGCAGAATATAGAGCGCATGAATGCTAAATATAAACTTTCTGGTAGTTAGGGGAGAAAATATTTAACTTTTGAACCAGGAGATCTTGTTTGGTTGCACTTGAGAAAAGATAGGTTCCCTGAATTGATGTGGGGACCCCGGGTTATCTCCGTAAGACCGAGACTAAGTATGGTCTTAAGTACATAACTCTGGATCTCCAGTAAATGGGTTCCAACTTAACTCAATCTAAATGAGAGGCTTAACTGAAACTAGAGCCCCGACGATCATGAGCGTCGCTCCTCTGCGAGCACTACATGATTGTCGGTTCTCCAACCAGTCAAGCACTACACTTAGTGAGTTAAATAGGAAGCCATGAACAGCGAGTATGACTTATATTGGCTCCCAAGATCAGCGACCAATATAACCATACTCTCATACAACGTTGATCACATCCATACAACATTCATACATAAATAGTATAAAAGACATACAACATAGTTCCAAGTTTACAACTAATACAAGTGGTCGACCGGCCAAATTAAACAAGTTCATAAAGTAACATCGGAAGCAAGTAAGTAAACCAAAATGCCATCAGTGGTATGCCCCATAACCCATCGGCAACTGACTGGGAGTTAAAAGATAGCATACTACTCATCAGTGTCACCTAAATCGACTCCGACAAGCCCATCGGTCTCAATATCTTCCTCACCTGTAAAAGCCAGCAAACATCTGGCTGAGTACAAAAGAGTACTCGCAAGTCTTACACAAATAAAAATAGTTATGCATAAGATCATTCAAAGGAAGGGCTCATATTGGCTTAATTTTGCGAAAGAGACGCAGCACTGAACAACCTACACATACTAGTTTTTCAAGTGACATTTCAAAATCAGATTTGAAGTAGAAGTAAAGCATGTGAACAAGTAATGAATTCAATAACAAATAAATCATACAAAAGGCAAAGTGGTTGTCCACTTTGATACAACAACAAGCATGAACATCCCATTCATGTCGATACCAAGTTATAACCACAATTTTAATTCCAAGTCTAACAATAAGCATCCACAAATTTCAAGCGGTCGTCCATAACCGTGGACACGGCTATTCGAATAGATTTATACCCTACAGGGGTGTACTACTTTACCCACACGACTTGATTAGCCCGTAAGCCTCCAGATGCCTCCGAATATAGCATACTTCTTATGGTATGCCGGCCGGGTAAATCAAGATATGGTCGTTTTTAGCAAGAAGATCCCATTAGGCTAAGTCCCTCAACCCAGGGCTCCTAGGAAACACAAGACGTTAACGTCTCCATCCTATCGGCCCAAAAGGAACACAGGATTTCTCGGTCCCATGCCCTTACAATTTCACCACCGTGGGACTCAACACAACAAAACCTTCCCCCTACTTAACCATACGGCACCCATATACCACGTGTGATATCACGAGTGTAATACCCTAAAATGCGTTAGAGGGAAAAATGAACATTTTATTTTCTTTAGTAGAGGGTTGTATGGAAAAAAAAATATGGGCCATAGGCTTTCAGCCCACAGCGCCATTGCCCAAGGTGGGCCAACCACTTATAAGAGCCTAGGGCGCGACTTTGACCTAGCCGCCACCCCTCCCTGCACGCCCTGTCCTGCTGTTTTCTTGACTTTCTCCAGTGTCGCTATGCTGCTGTTTGCTCTAGCCACAGCTCGCCTGCTACTTTTCTCTAGTGCGCTGCATAGTGTTCTACCGAATTAAGGCTACATGCTTGCATGCCGTAGCTAGATGAGTTGCATGCACTCCACTACCGCATGCATATTTTTATTGGCTGCATGTCCACTGCCGCATGCATATATTTTATTGGCTGCATGCAATGGGATTGTTTGTGGCCCTGCTGGTCAAGGAAGAGGCCACAAGGCTAGGGGAAAACCAAGAGGACAGCAAGAAGAAGAAAAACGCAAGAAGTAGAAGGAGAGCTTCTTCGTGGGGATTAGATCATCGTCGTCCCATGGGTCTTCAAGGGTAATGAGGTGTTTTTCCCTGCTGTTTGTTGATGATTAGCTGCAAATTCGATTAGTTGAATTGGATTGAATTGCTTCTGTTAGAATTTCGGATCTGTTTAGATTGTTGCGGGGCCCATTTCGGATTCTTAGAGGCCGAATTGGAGATTTTCATCTCCTAGAGATTTATAGATATTGTTCTTAGCTTTCGGTGGCCGCCAAGAACACCTGATTCCGACATACGGATCAAAAGTTATGATCGTTTTAGTTTCTGCTGTCCAGAATTATGACGAGAATTACCTTTTAAGTTGTCTTCTAAAATATGTGTATGTTAATAGACAAATCAGGGTTTCCTCTCAACTAGGTTATTTTAGATAATTTCATAAAATTTTCAGATTGATAAAGAACGCCCAATTCGGAGTTGTAGATTAAAAGTTATGGTTGTTTTAATTCTGTTGTCTTAATTGTTCAAACAGTTTCTATTCTGCTGTTTCATTTAGCTGTTAGCAAATTAAATTGGCCGAATTGGGTTATCTCGTCAACTGGAATGTGGTAGATATGTTCGTTAAGTTTATGTAGGATCTGGTCTCACCTCGTTTCGAGTCCCAAGTAAATAGTTATGGACAATATCGTGCTGCTATCCAGGTGTGATTCCAGGGTTCTGCCTGTTTTTCAGATTTGGGGTTTATGGCTATCTCTTGGGTGTTCAAGAGGGTTTTGTAGAATATTAAGTCATGTCGGGTACCATGTTGTTCTTATTTTGTTTATTTAATTGGTTAGGCAGCGAGGCTACGGTTTTGGGAACATCATCGTTGTCTGCTAACGCGTCGCAACGCGGAAGGCAAGTACTTTGCTACTTTTAATGGTTGTGATTGATGAATGTTTACATGTTTATGTTGTGACACCTCGTGTTACAAGAGATGATGAACTGTCTATGTTCTTTCGTGTATGTTGAAAATATGCTATGAGATGATGTTCTTCATTGTTCATTTACATTCAATGTATCCATAATTCTTGTTTTATCCACGGGAGTGGATTGTAAGTCCCACCATTTCAATGTGGGCAGATTTGGACATTGTCATGTCCTGTCCACGGGAGTGGATAGAAAGTGTTGGTGATATGCCCTAGAGGCAACCATGGAGATGATTGTATCACGTCTATGTTTATCAGTTCTTGAATAAATGTTATTATGTTCCTTGAATGAATCATTAGTTCTGAAGATCAACGAGTATGTGACTTGTTGGTGAAACACTTCGACTTATATGATGTCGTTCTAAAAGTATCCCTGGTCGAATGTCATTGATCGGAACACCAGTGACTCTACGACCAGTACATGTATTGATTGATGATCATGTTTCACCGATTATGGATATGGGGATATCAAATCAATAATGTAAACACATGTTAGAGAACATGGGGTTGGAATGACCCACCTTGAGACACTATAGAGATTGTTATGATTCTATGTGTCATTAGTTGGTCTCAAGCAATGATGATGTATAATCCTTAGACCTGAGATCAGCATGGTTCCCTACATGTGTAATAGCACTCTTAGGGGTTGCCAAACACTACTAAATGGCGGGTAGTTATAAAGGTAGCTTTGGGTATGCCATGAAACATACGGAGGATGTGGTGGTCGGATATGGGATTTGCCCCTCCTAACATAACGGAGAGATGTCTGGGACCTCAAGTAGTCGGATAAAGAAAGTGCATGGCCATGCCACTAGTGGTCGAAGAGTTCGACCACGTAAGGTTATCCGACAACTCGATCGAAAGTATTGAACAGTCCATGGATGACACACTATCTCACCGGAGTTCAAACCGGATATCGTGAGGCAAAGGAGAATCTGGAGTAAGTCGCTTAGTTCGATCAGATCCGGACAAGTCGTATGGTGATACGAGCAAGTTGTAGACGATCGAACGAAATCACTGAGTGGTGAAACCGGTCGTGGGTTTACTGAACTGGTCGTGACCGAGTACGAACTCGTCGTATAAAGATAAGACACAGTCGTAAGTGATGAGGACCTAGTCATAGATCATATTGCATTAAGGTTCGTCCGATATAATTTGTGTATATTCGGAATCGTTATGTCTGCTAGGGACGCTCGACTCGTGATCGGAAAGGTTTTCCGAGTCACAACCGATTACACATAAACCTAACGGGTCACACACTTAATGGGATGGAACAAACCAGAACGAATACGATTCGTTAAAAGTATTCGGATAGGATCCGACACGGGGCACTATATAAGGAGATGCTTGAGGCTAGTTTTGGTGTGACAAGAGAGACACGTGAGTTGTTTCCACCAAAGCCCTAAACTGCCATCTTCTTGAGAGAGCCTTCCGTGCGACTTGGTGCTAGTACACGGCGTGCGGTTGTTCCTTCTCGGGCGTGTGGATACCGTAGAGGCTCTCTGCGCGTCATTTGTTGCGGCGAGGACGATCCGTGATCTTCACAGGAACGTGGAAGCTCTTTGGAGGAGCGATCGACTACGAGCGTTGTGCGATCATCTACAACCACTACATCGGCGCGTTCATCGTCGGACTAGGCTACTCGACTCTACTTCCGTGCCTGCTGCGCCTAGTGGTAATGATCGTGATCATATATCTTGCTTGGCATCTGGTTTACGTGGTAGAAATTTTGTTTTATGGCTAGCGTAGCCTACCCGTATCCCTGCGATGGTATCGAGCCATCTTGCATAGTTTTTGATCTAGATCGGTCGCATATACTGTATATGTGGCAGTAGTAGATTGGATCTATTACTGGTTTGGTCTGATAACCTAGATTGGTTCATATGTATGAAACGATCTAGGCAATCGGTCGATAGGATTGATCGTTGTTCGCGATAGAAGATGGGTTTTTCGAGGAGGCACATATTAAGAGCACCATATGATTCGCTCGACTTGTTTTTCGACTATCTTGCGTGATACTCCTACCGGTCGGAGTTCCGCCATCGGATTACGTCGCAAGGTGTTGTCGTATCAAGGCAGGGATCAGATTGGTTCGGGACAGGGTTAATATGATTAATCCGATGATTTCTACGGCTCGGATATATGAATGAGATTCATGTCTCGGGAAATTTTTCCGAGAGTGCTGCCCTCGACGGCGAGGCGCGCCTCTTCGAGCCCAGCCGCTAATTGGCTAGCGGGACCGCGTCTTTGGTTTTTCGTGCGGCGTTATAGATAGTATGTGTTCATGTCGCCCGATAAATTGGATTCCTTGCATAACTTGTTTTTGCAGGGTTTGATGTGAATAGTATAGCCCATTGTGTATGTGATGCATGAATGGATTTTCATGGCCTGCGTGTCATGCTTTGAGATAGTCATCATATTATTGTATAATGGCCTGCGTACCGACTTGTGATGCTTGAAATTATCCTATGTAATTCTTTACTAGTTTTAGGAGTAAATGCTTAGTAGATGAATGCGATCGGAAACTTCAAGCATGGTGGTCGGAGAACAGGGAGAATGATGATGGAGATCGACATGTTAAGGGCCATACTATTTCATAGTTTAATTTGATGATCTGTGAATATTTATGTTTATTCTTGTTATGCTATTTTATCATTAGATGTTTTTGACATGATAGAATAGTCTCCCTCGAGAAAATTAAGTAAAATTGATGCCTTCCCAATTGCTGCACCTATCACGATTTTGATCGTTAATTGGCAGGTCTACCAAAGTAGGGTGTCATTAACTATCTTAATAAGATGGGGAGGGTGTCGGACACCCACATGCATAGTGTTGGTTTGACTTGACAAGACTATCAAAATAGTTTTGGGCCTTGAGGCATGGTGTTGGAAGCCGGGGCATCATGATGCCATCCAACAAACAAGAGTCATATACGATATGATTGGCAAGAGGTTGCCTACCATAAATCACTAGGTTTCTAGCAGTGATGCCAAAGCTCACTAGAACTTAACGACTTATGGATCTTGGACTCACTATATGTTGTTTGAGGGAAACATGGTTTATAGTGGGAGTATCTTTTATTATCTATTGTTAAGTTGAGTTTGACCACTGGTCTTATGGTAATACGACCAGGTCCAGACAAGTCGTATGATAATACGAGCAAGTCGTAGACTGGTCGAACATAACCACTAACATATATGATTAATAGAAGATTTTTCATAAACATAGTGCTGAATCTTTGCATATATTTTCTGTTGTAGATCATGGCACCTACTACTTCTTCTGCACCTACCTTTAATTTGCGATCTATTCTTGAAAAGGAAAAGTTGAATGGTTCAAATTTTATTGATGGTTTAAGTCGAGAATTGTTCTCAAACAAGAAAAGAAGGAATATGTTCTAGAGAATCCTATCTCGAGGAACCGAGTCTGATGCTACTCGAATCGAAAAGAATGCTTATGAGAAGCATTGCAACGACGCAATCGATGTACCTTGTCTAATGCTTGCAACCATGAACTCGAGCTTGAAGCAATATGAGACCACGGATGCTTACAATATGATTGTGAGTCCAAGGGTATGTTTCGAGGATCAAGCAAGGGCGAGAGAGGTTCAACACCTCTAAGGCATTGTTTTCTAGCGGGCTATCGAAGGTAACGGTCGGTCCTCATGTGATCAAAATGATTAGTCTCATTGAGAGCCCGGAAAAGCTTGGTTTTCCCTTAGTCAAGAGTTGGCTCGATGTGATTCTCCAATCGCTCCTGCGAGCTTTGAGCTGTCATACTGAATTTTCATATGAATGGCATGGAGAAATCAATGACCGAGTTACATGGTATGCTTAAGGGTGCTGAGGAAAGCATCAAGAAAAGTTCCAATCATGTGATGATGGTTCAAAAGACTACAACCTTCAAGAAGAAGGGTAAGTCGGGAAAGGGAAAAGGCAAAGGAAAGACTAAAGATGAGATCGAGAGTCTCAAGGCTAAGCTTAAGAAGCTTAAATTGGGTCCTAAGCCTCACACATAATGTTACCATTGTCATGAGACTGGGTATTGGAAGAGAAATTGCAAGAAGTACTTGGCAGAAAAGAACAAAGGAAGTACGACTTCCAGCTCAGGTATAAATGTTATACAAATTAATCTTGCCACTTCTCCGACCAGTTCTTGGGTATTAGATACCGGATCGGTTGCTCATATTTGCAATTCGATGCAGGGACTAATAAGGAGTAGAATTTTGACAAGAGGAGATGCTGATCTTCGAGTAGGCAATGGAGCAAGAGTTGCTGCATTAGCTATTGGAACTTTACCATTAGCTTTACCTTGAGATTAGTTATGGAACTAAATAATTGTTATTATGTTCGACCTTAAGCAAAACATTATTTACGCTTCATGTTTAGGAGCGAAGGTTATGAATTCAGAATAAAGAACAATTGTTGTTCAATCTATTTTGAAGATATGCTTTAGGGCCATGCTCCATTGATGAATGGATTGTATGTTTTGAATCTTGAGGATATGCCTATCTATAACGTTAATGCTAAGAGACTTCGACCAAATGAAATGAATCCCACTTTTATCTGGCATTGTCGACTTGGTCATATAAATCGAAGCGCATGATGAAGCTCCATAAAGATGGTCTTCTAACCTCATTTGATTTTGAATCATTTGAAACATGTGAATCTTGTTTACTTGGCAAGATGACAAAGGCACCTTTCACGACCGAGGTGAAAGGGCGAGTGACTTGTTGGCCCTTGTACATTCGGATGTATGTGGACCTATGAGCACGTCGGCGGAGGTGGTTTTCGATGCTTCATAATTTTCTTGATGATTTCATGAGATATGGCTATGTCTACTTGATGAGACATAAGTCGGAATCCTTTGAAATGTTCAAGGAATTTCAAAATGAGGTACAAAATCAACTTGGCAAGACAATCAAATGTCTCGATCGGATCGTGGAGGTGAATATTTGAGCCATGAGTTTGGTGATCATCTAAAGAAATGTGGAATTGTTCCACAACTCACTCCGCCGGGAACGCCTCAATGGAATGGGGTGTCTGAATGACGGAACCGAACATTGTTGGACATGGTTCGGTCAATGATGAGCCAATCTGATCTTCCATTGCAATTCTGGGGATACGCTCTAGAAACCGCAGCTTTCACATTAAATAGGGTTCCATCAAAAATAGTAGAGAAGACACCATATGAGATATGGACCGGGAAGTATCCCGGCTTGTCTTTTCTCAAGGTATGGGGTTGTGAGGCGTATGTCAAACGTTTGACGTCTGACAAACTCACACCCAAGTCTGATAAGTGCTTCTTTGTGGGGTATCCTAAGGAAACTAAAGGATATTACTTTTACAAGCGGGAAGAAAACAAAGTGTTTCTTGCCCGTAATGGTGTCTTCTTGGAGAAAGAGTTTCTTTCCAAAGGAGTCAGTGGGAGTAAGGTGCAACTCGAAGAAATTCGGGAAACATCCGAAAATGTTTCAACTCCTACTGAGTCTCTACAGGATGAACAGAATGTTGTTAAACCTGTAGATGAAGCATCAGCCCTACGTAGATCTAAAAGGCCACGTCAATTGCCTATAAGGTATGGGCATGACGTTTTATTAATGAATAATGATGAGCCTAATACTTATTCGGGCGATGGTAGACCGGACTACGAGTCATGGCTTGAGGCCATGAGATCGAAATAAAGTCCATGCATGACAATCAAGTTTGGAACTTGGTTGATGCACTGATGATGTTAAAACCATTGAGTGCAAGTGAATTTTTAAGAAAAGATAGATATGGATGGAAAGGTTCACATTCATAAGGCACGATCCAGTTGCGAAGGGTTTCAAACAAATTCAAGGTGTTGATTATGATGAAACCTTCTCTCCGTCGCTATGCTTAAGTCTATCCGGATCATTCTAGTTTGTTCTTGCATATTTCGATTATGAGATATGGCGGATGGATGTCAAAACGGCTTTCCTAAATGGAAACCTAAGTGAGGATGTGTACATGACACGACTGAGGGTTTTGTCGATCCAAAGGAAGCTAGAAAGGTATGCAAACTTAAGAAGTCCATCTATGGATTAAAGCAAGCATCTCGGAGTTGGAACATTCGTTTTGATGAGGTGGTCAAAGGGTTTGACCGTCAAGAATGAAGAAGAACCTTGTGTTTACAAGAAGGTTAGTGGGAGCAAGCTTGTGTTTCGATCTTGTATGTGGATGACATACTCTGGTGGAAATGATATTCCAATGCTTGAATCATTAAAACTTCATTAAGAAATAGTTTCTCAATGAAAGATTTAGGAGATGCAGCATATATTCTTGGTATAAGAATCTATAGAGATAGATCTAAGAGGCTAATTGGATTAAGCCAAGACATGTACATTGACAAGGTGTTGAAACGGTTCAACTTGCAAGATTCCAAAAGGGGTTTCTTGCCCATGTCACATGGTATTAATCTTAGCAAGACTCAGTGCCCTTCGACCACTGATGAGCAAGACAAAATGAGTAGAATTCCATATGCTTCGACTATAGGATCTATCATGTATGCCATGCTGTGCACACGACCAGATGTGTCGTATACTCTAAGTGTTCTGGCGGATATCGATCGAGATCGGTGAATGTCACTGGATAGCAGTCAAGAATATCCTTAAGTACTTAAGAAGGACTAAGGATGCATTCCTTGTATATGGT
Organism: Ampelocalamus luodianensis; assembly: GCA_036346255.1. Classification (NCBI taxonomy): domain Eukaryota; kingdom Viridiplantae; phylum Streptophyta; class Magnoliopsida; order Poales; family Poaceae; genus Ampelocalamus; species Ampelocalamus luodianensis. The sequence continues at coordinate 181,995 of JAYEVH010000535.1, read as the reverse complement.
GGTGAGGAAGAGCTGGTCGTAAATGGTTACACCGATGCTAGTTTCCAAACCGACAAGGATGATTTCAGATCGCAATCAGGGTTTGTGTTTTGTTTAAATGGAGGAGCAATAAGCTGGAAAAGTTCCAAGCGAGGAGCAGTTCTTGATTCCACGACAGTGAATACATTGTGGCTTCTAAGCTGCGAAAGAGGCCGTATGGATTAAAAAGTTCATTAGTGAGTGGGTGTGGTTTGAGTGCTTCTGTCCAATGGATCTCTATTGTGATAATAGTGGAGCCATTGCACAAGCTAAGGAGCCTAGATCGCATCAAAAGTCCAAGCACATACTTCGGCGATACCACATTATTCGTGAGATCGTTGAGAGAGGTGATGTGAAAATATGCAAAGTGCACACGGATTTGAATATTGCTGATCCGTTGACAAAGCCTCTCCCGCAACTTAAGCATGAGGCGCACACAAGAGCTATGGGAATTCGATACCTATACGATTGACTCTAGTGCAAGTGGGAGATTGTTGGTGATATGCCTAGAGGCAATCATGGAGATGATTGTATCACGTCTATGTTTATGAGTTCTTGAATAAATGTTATTCTGTTCCTTGAATGAATCATTAGTTCTGAAGATCAACGAGTATGTGACTTGTTGGTGAAACACTTCGACTTATATGATGTCGTTCTAAAAGTATCCCTGGTCGAATGTCATTGATCGGAACACCAGTGACTCTATGACCAGTACATGTATTGATTGATGATCATGTTTCACCGATCATGGATATGGGGATATCAAATCAATAATGTAAACACATGTTATAGAGAACATGGGGTTGGAATGACCCACCTTGAGACACTATAGAGATTGTTATGATTCTATGTGTCATTAATTGGTCTCAAGCAATGATGATGTATAATCCTTAGACACGAGATCGGCATGGTTCCCTACATGTGTAATAGCACTCTTAGGGGTTGCCAAACGCTACTAAATGGCGGGTAGTTATAAAGGTAGCTTTGGGTATGCCATGAAACATGCGGAGGGATGTGACTGGTCGGATATGGGATTTGCCCTCCTAACATAACGGAGAGATGTCTCTGGGCCTCAAGTAGTCGGATAAAGAAAGTGCATGGTGCCACTAGTGGTCGCAGAGTTCGACCACGTAAGGTTATCCGACAACTCGATCGAGAAAGTATTGAGCAGTCCATGGATGACACACTATCTCACGGAGTTCAAACCGGATATCGTGAGGCAAAAGGAGAATCTGGAGTAAGTCGCTTAGTTCGATCGGATCCGGACAAGTCGTATGGTGATACGAGCAAGTCGTAGGCGATCGAGCGAAATCACAGAGTGGTGAAACACAGTCGTAAGGTTTACGAACGTCGTGACCGAGTCTGAATCGGTCGTATAAAGATAAGACACAGTCGTAAGTGATGAGGACCTAGTCATAGATCATATTGCATTAAGGTTCGTCAGATATAATTTGTGTGTATTCGGGAATCGTTATGTCCTGCTAGGGACCGCTTCGACTCGTGATCGGAAGGTTTTCGAGTCACAACCGATTACACATAAACCTAACGGGTCACACACTTAATGGGATGGAACAAACCGAACGAATACGATTCGTTAAAAGTGTTCGGATAGGATCCGACACGGGGCACTATATAAGGAGATGCTTGAGGCTAGTTTTGGTGTGACAAGAGAGACATGTGAGTTGTTTCCACCAAAGCCCTAAACGCCATCTTCTTGAGAGAGCCTTCCGTGCGACTTGGTGCTAGCACACCGCGCACGGTTGTTCCTTCTCGGGCGTGTGGATACCGTAGAGGCACTCTGCGGTCATTTATTGCGGCGAGGACGATCCGTGATCTTCACAGGAACCGTGGAAGGCTGCGGAGGAGACCATCGACTACGAGCGTTGGGCGATCATCTACGACCACTACATCGGCGCGTTCATCGTCGGACTAGGCTACTCCGACTCTACTTCCGCTGCACTGCGCGCCTAGTGGTAATGATCTGTGATCATATATCTTGCTTGGCATCCTGGTTTACGTGGTAGAAATTTTGTTTTATGGCTAGCGTAGCCTACCCGTATCCCTACAGAAAGACCCATCAATTCCAGTATGGGCACGTAAGACCCATCAATTCCAGTATGGGCAGAGTTGGACACCTGTATGAAACGTTCTTCATACGGGACTTGGATCCCCGCACTTTTGTTAAGGTGCGAGCTTAAGTGAACACCGACGGGTGTGTCACTAGCTATACCGGTATAAGCATGTGTGCAGTCCATTCTTTGATTACATTCATTCATTTCATGCATTCCTAAGTTTTCATTCGGTGTATGTTCGCATTCTTTAATGATGATGTCTTGTTCGTATAAGTGTTATGTTCTTTTCACTGTACTTGCTGAGTCATGGACTCATTCTTGCGTTGTTTGTTTATTTTAGGTAATCCCTGATGTTGGCTCACTTGGGAGGGAGTAGACACGCACTACTCATTCACATCATCCTATTCAAGTTCAAGATTAAATTTAGTTCTATCTTTCATTCATTATTGATGAACTGTAATAATTAATTCTAAATGGTGAAGGAAGTATACCTTCTCCACAGTACGGTTGATTTATTACTGCATGTGAACCTTCATTATTGATGAACTGTAATAAACAATTTAGATGGTGAAGGAAGGATACCTTCACCATGTCCTGGTTGACTTAATACTGCCATTAGATGATATACTTTATTCATATTCTTCCGCATTGTGTTGTATGTTAGAGTAAATAGGTGGCATCTTGGCTTCCGAATAGCCAGGGTGTTACAGTTGGTATCAGAGCGGGCTTTAGGTCCGTGGTGAATAAGTTAGCAACTTAGGTAGTTGAATATGCTAAAATTTGTTAATGGTTAAATAACCTAAAACTTGACACACCACTGCACAGTGGGATGGGATGGTTCAAGCAATGCGTTTCTGTTTCCGTTTTGTTGCCTTGTTACTCTATGTTATGATATGATCTTCTATATCTATGAATTGATTCTACGATTGTTATGAGTTGACCTTGTATACTCCTATTTGAGTATGTTATTGGCTATGTGTATTGATAGTTGATGTTGAGATGTTGGGGTCGTGGTTGTAGCTCTGGGTCTTGCCAGGTTACACCACTGATCATGGCAAAAGAATAGAGAAGTAGTTACCCCAATTACCATGGTTTTAGGTGTTGAGGGTGAGTTTCTTTAGAAAAGTTGTCCTCTTCCTTCAGCTTGAATTTTGGCCAATTCTGGTTATAGTCGTGGTTGATGAATTCTTCTTGAGTTAGTGCTTACCTTTTAGCTGATGAGTTTTCATTGGTCTTCCTTGGTTCCTTAACGCGATTATTTGTTCTCCTGACTGTTGGTCTAATGTTGTTTTGGGTGAACGTCGGTTTTCAAAAAAAAATGATCTTTTCTTGGGAGATATGCCCTTCTTACTGGAAAAATGTTATCCATTCACTCCATTGGTATTACGGATACTGAAGGTTTTCTGTTGCAAGTTCTTTAATATGTGAAAGCTTTGACCCTATGTACTTCTTTTGAGTTATTCCGAGTGTTGAAGTTCAAATTCTCTTTTTCTGAAAGAAGTTAAAACACCTTTAGTGGTTTCTGTTCATGCTTAACTAAGAGGTTTTAATTAAATGAATAAATTGTTATGATATGACTTACCAAGTTGGATTGTTAGCTTGGTGCAACCTAATTATTCTTAACTAACATCCATGAAAGTGAAATGGATTAATTTGAAATGTTCCTGCATTTGATACATGATGAATGTTAAGTGAGAGTCTGTCCATATCCGTTCAAAACCTATGGTTCTTAAGAATAGTGTAGAATGTTGATGAACCGGTTTGATCTTTAAGACCGAGTAATCTGTTAAATTGTTAGCTAAATTGGAATTTAAGTCCTCTTTCGGTTATTCTAACCGCTAGTGGTGGTTAAGATATGGATGCGTTCAAATGTTGTTGTAGTAAACATTAAGCTTGAATCTATCTTCTAATTAGATACTTGATGAACTTATTCAAATGTTTGATCCACCTAATTTTGCCATGCTAAACTGATGTTATATGTATTAAGAAATGAATGAAGGTAGATGTATTGACTTGTGAAACCTTGTCTTATGTATCCTATATTATTGAAGATTAAAGATATTACGTTCTAACTTCTGAACATAAGGTGGAATGTCGATCCTCATTAATAGTTGAATGGATAAATTTAATAAGTGATCTACATGCGTATTTTTGCGAAATTGTCATATGATAGTATGTTCTTGTTAAATGAGTGTATTACTTTGCTGTTAGTATGATTATCAATATGTGGATGTGATGATATTGTTGAATGTTCTCTAAATAAAAGAACTTGAAAACTTTCATGATACGGTTTAAATTAAAGGTTTTTATATTTGTGTGCGCGATGTTTTGGCTCCATGATTTATGTTGTAACTAGAATCAGTTTGAGCGGGTGATGTATTGGAAGGTTCTATTTGGTGCTTAAGTGATTGAGGTGATTTGGTTTTACAAGCACTTCTTGTTAGAGATGGCAAGTGAGGTGGTAGTAAAAAAAATTGTTTCTTTGTTAAAGTAAAGAGTGGGGTAGAGTTATTTGGAGTTGGGGCTAAGTTTTGTAGCTTGCAGTTATTCGAAGCGTGCTTTGCTTTGTTGATTGGCTGCTTAAGAGTTCCTCAAGATTCAAAAGAAATTCTTTATTCTTATTGGTTTAGGTTTGGAATTCTTTTCTTGTGGGACTTATGTCCTCAACTGTTGACTTTCCCTTTTGTTGTCTGAGTTCATTGCCTAATTGACTATTTCTATTGGTCCTGTGTTTTTTGCGAGTGGTAAATGTTTCTTTTGTAAGAGGTCGAAATTGTTTTCAGTTGCCTTTTCTTTTGAGAAAGGATCCACCGATTCGTTTCACAGGGGTCTTTCAAAGTGTTTATTAATTGTTGTTGTGAGACCTTGGGTTCCAAGGTAATTGAGGAGTATTTGAGGATGAATTGAATTCATGATATAATTCTTGGGCAGAATTTCACCTAAATGAAATGTTATCTTTGGAGACTAAACCGATTGCTTTGATTGCGACCAGTAGACCCTATAGTGATTTGTGGTCCAAGATCTTTTGTTCATGTTGAGTGAAACATTAGAAGTGTTGAAAGAATAGAAATCTTGATCAGTTTAGTAGAGTATCCTGATTGGGTACCTCACGAGGTTGTGTAGGAGAATTGTGACGGTATAGCTTAATGAGGATAGAATTGTGAAGAAATCTGATTGTTATGACAACTATTGAGTTGGGAGGAATTGTTGAGTTAATGTCAGGTATGACTTGGACTTAGTGACTAACTCTCTAAGAGTTAGAGTTGTTCTAAAGACAGTTTGGTCGAGAAAATGTTCCATATTGGTGAGTATGTTTGGATTGTGGGAATTTTAGGGATTTAATCTAAGGCTTTCCCTATCTTCTGTATGAGAAGTTCTTTGTAGGGGTCTTAGAGGTTAAAATTTGGGCTTTGCATATGTTATGCTAGATCTTTGATCGCCCAACGATTGTGTAGAGGAAACAAAGTAAGTGCGGATTTTGAAGTTGTTATTATCATTGATAGAACCCTTTTGAGGTAGTACATGAGTGTGTGTGCTGAGAATTCTGAGTTGTTAATTCTTAAAAGTTTGAGGTGATGTGTTTGCGTGAGATCTATTTGAGATGCATTGGGATTCATCTGTCAAATTAATTCTGTCGGTAGAGGAGATGTCGAGTGTTTATTTCTATGGGGTCGATGGAGCCTCTCTACAGAGGTGCGGATGATGTAATTCGATTTGAGCGTAGCCTTGAAAACGCCAAGTTAAGAGAGATGGGTTAGTGTGCTATGCGATGAATTGTAATTCCAAAATCTGAGAGAAAATTTATTCCTAAAAGAGAAATTTAGAAGTGATGTTTCCTCGAATATTAAAACACTCTTTTGTTTCTTGTTTGAGCCATGTGTTCATGACAGATGTCTTGCACCTTTTGAGCTTGGCTTTATGTTGGCATGTGTAGTTCTTATCACTTTAGAAAGAGGAAAAGAAATGATTGATTTGGTTATTCGAGTGATTTCTCGTTTGGCTTTCGTCTGCCTAATTAGAATGCAGAATGGTTTTCGTGATGAATCTTCGATTTTGGATTTGACCCTTTTGGTGGGGAGTTGGCATTGCATCGTTGCGATGAGAATCCTTTACTTTCAGTTAACTATGTTTTTAGTAGAGTTTGTTCAAAGCGAGTTCTGATGTGTGTCCCTTGTTAAAGGAGGTGATCCTCGTTTCGCTGAAGAATTTGAATGAGAGGTGGAACACGAGTTCCGTGTGCTATTCGCATGTTGTGTGGTTTGGTACGAAAGGGGAGGTTAGCTGTCGGGACCCAAAAATGCAATTCTGGACCCTCTGTGTATTCTGCACTAATCCAGGATCACGCTAGTGCACACAGCGGTAACATAGGTGAATATCAATCCACACATGTGAAATATAACATAAACGAATAGTTTGAGTAACAACTTAGAGTTTTGACCTTAAGGTCAGGGTTACAACTTATTAAGCCACGCAGGGCTAACACTAAAGAAATACTGCAGCGGAACGAAATAAACTCTAGCAAACTCCAATCAGCACACCACAGGCAACCGACTGGGATCGATGACCTAGCGATCAACCTTCTTCCACAAACTCCTCCTCGAAAGCAGTGAAGACTCCTCCACTACGTAGGTTTGGACGTAAGTTTTACAACAAGCGTGAGTACACAACCGTACTCGCAAATCATACCACAGAATGCAATATATAGATGCAGGTTTATTCCAAAGGAATGGCTTCTGTGGTTATTTTGCAGAAATGCAACATTTGCGATTGAATACAAATAATAGATTGAAAGCATAATTTAAAACAAATAAGCAATATTAATTTAACAGTTGTTTCCACAAAGACACACAGCTAAACCGATTGATTCACACGACCATATGATTGAGATCACACGGCTCCCAATCCCACATTTTATGAACACTACCCTCATGTGAAATCCCGGCGTTGTCCATGACCGAGGACACGGCTATTCGAATAGATTAATTAACACTCTGCAGAGGTTTGTACACTTTACCCACACGATACAACTAGTGTAGCTAGCACTAATCGTAACAAAACAGTTCGGCAACCGTCTCAACATTGGCGTTCTTATTCACACAAATCCCATATCACAAAGCTTAACCTATCCACGAACCCCAATGTTGAAACTCCGTAACCTACTAAGTTAGGCTGTCACGGACATGCGGTCGTCTGAAAGCTTCATTCAATGGCACACAAAGTTAAGTCCTTAATTGACCAAGGCAAGACTTCCAGTTTTCTAACTAAACCACACAGATAAATCCCAATCACAAAGCCACCGGTTCACACAGTATCCACCACTTGCCTCAGTCTAAATCCTTTACCACCCAGTTGGTTTAATGCAACACATGCCATCACGAGTAATAGCACACAACACACACAGTTTTATCACACAGTTCCATAATCACTTAGTCAAATTTCATAATTGCACTCACATGCGATGATGACTCGTGGCATGGCTAAGCAATTCTAGTCGGTCTAACCAACCGTGTTGGCAATATGCTAATACCAGCTAAATAATAAACCAATCTAGGGCGACAAAAGATTAAGGTATACAAGTAGGCAAGGTGAACATAACAGATTGGATCAATAACTAGCCCAAAAGCAGTTAAATACATAATTAAAATAAATGCAATACTTCCACACAATATAATTTGGGAAACTAGGATTCAATATGATCAAAGGTATGACTTGCCTTGGAATAGGTCTATGTACTGGTCTTGAACTTGGTTGAAGCCTTCTTCGACGAAAACCCCCGAAGTATCGACGTCTACGCACAAACGAAGCAAAACAACCAAAACAAATAAATAACAGAGGCAAAACAAACTCCAAAAATTAAATAAAAATAATAATTAGGTAGATCTCGAATTTAGACAAATTTAGAAATTTGAAAGGGCTCAATCGGAGTTAGGATGCAAAAGTAATGGCCTTTGGAAGATTGAAAATACATAAAATGCTGAAAATCAGTATTTCATGAATTTCCCGAATTATTTTCCTAAAGGAAAATCAGATTATTGCAAAGTGACGTCGTGGAGGAATTTCGGAAAAGAATAATAAAGAAATCTCTGACATGTGGGACCCACATGTCAGAGGCTAGGCTCACGGTGGACTAGGTCCACCGAGCCTCGGGACTCGGGTCGGTGAGCGCGCGTGGCGCACACGTGACGCCGGCCGGCGCCACTGGCCGCCACGCGTGCAGGGGCCGACGCCGCGCCGGCGTGGATGACGACAAAACGGCGGCGGCTCTGGACCGTACGGCAACGGTGGTGGCGGCGCTCCGCGAGGTCCGATGGTACGGTTGAAGCCCGTGTTATTGCGAACACGATGGTGCACTCCGCGAGCGGCGGAGACACTCGAAGATGGCCGGCGGCGAGGTTGAGCGGAGGAGGGCTTCGGCTTTGCCGACCGAGTTCGCGAGGTTTTTGCGGCGAAGGGTCCTTAAGGTAGCCCTGGCGTCACTGATCTCGGTGGTGCACTCGGCGACGACGCGGCGGCACCGACGGCGACGAAAAAGGCGAAGAACAGAACGGCGGCGGAAACCCTAGAACTCCAATTGCGGCGGCGCTAAGGCTCGGAAGGAGATGAGGGTGGCGGCTCTGGGTTGCGGAGGTCCGTGCGAAGCTCGGGGGCTATTTATAGGGTGGGGTGCCGGGATAAGGAATCCCTAAATTGAGGATTTCTCGGTTGAACGCAAACGAGATAGAGTTCGTTTGATCCGATTGAGGCGAATCTGCGCGCGGAAGATTAGAGATAGAGTTTGGCAAAGAAATCGGAGGTTTTAGTTAGGAAAGTCCGTTGTCGGATTGAGCTTCTAGAAGACGGCAATGGCGGCGGCTCCGACTCGGGCGCGGAGAAGAAGCGCGATGAAGACGAAGGCGGCGCGGCAAGCGGGGCCACACGTCGATGGCTAGGGTTAGGTGCGGCGTCGCGCGGTGCGATCACGGCGGACTCAAGATCTGGCCGTCCAGATTCAATCGAACGGTCCACAATCAAAGGGACATTCGGACCGTCTGGTTGCCTCACGCGCATCTAGCCGTCCATGCTTGATCCAACGGCGGAGAGCGAGCGGGCGCGCGGAGAGAGAGAGAGAGGCTGACAGGCGGGGTCCACCTGTCAGTGGGAGGCGGCTCGCGCGCGGGCGAACTGGGCCGCGCGGAGTTGGGCTGGCGGCGGGGACAATGGGCCGGAGGGTTGGATTTCGGCCCAAAGAAGATTTCTGAGATTTTAATTAGTTTTTCTAATTTAGAAAATACCAGAAATTCAAATAAGCAATGGAAAATAGCAAATGAACTCAGAAAAATTCTAGAAAAATCTAGAAAATATATCTGAGCACAAAGAACCCAAATAAAATAGTTTTGGCTATTGTTCATGTTGGGATTATTCACATTAAATGTTTTTTTATTATAAAGTCTAATATTAAGCTTTTGAATTAAATTCAAATAAATCCAAATGGTGAATTTTTCCCTACTAACTATTTAAAAGATTTTTTTAAAACTCGAAATTGGGATGTTACAAACCTCCCTTAAAGGAATCTCGACCAGAGATTCAAAGCTAGCTAGAGAAAAGGCTAGGGAACTCGGCTTTGGCTCTTCTTCACGTTCCCACGTTGCTTCTCCTTCAGTGGTTGCTCCACTGAACCTTGCAAAAGCGAACGACCTTGCTTTCGGTGAGGCGCTCTGCGACATCCAAGATCTTGACCGCCGCTCTTTGTAGGTAAGATCCTCTTTCAAAACAATTGATTCCAACGGGCTTGCTCTTACGGCACACGAAGACACTTCTTCAATCTGCGAGACATGAAAGACATCATGTACTCCCGCTAACGATGCGGTAGCTCAATTGGTAAGCCACTTCCCGGCGTTCCAAAATCTTGAGCAGGCCAACATACCTAGGGCAAGCTTCCCTTTGGCATGAAACCTTTGACACCTCGGCGGGGTCACCAAGATAGACAAAATCTTACGGCTCGGCGAGATCTCGGCGGCGTTATCGGCATAACTCTTCGCCTTGGTGGGCTATTTTAGCCTTTCCCGATCATAGCAACTGTTCTTACGCCTCTTGGATGATATCGGCCCAACATCATGACGTTCAGTGTCTCGACCAATTTAACGGGGTTCGGAAGGCACGACCATACAAAGCTTCAAATGGCGACATTTGCAGACTGGCTTGATAACTGTTGTTGTACGAGAACTCTGCATACGGCAAACTTTTATCCCATCGGGTAGCATTTGCTAGAGCGCAAGCTCTCGGCATGTCCTCAATATCGATTGACTCTTTCGATCGTCCATCCATCGTGGATGATAGCGATCGAAATTCGGATGGGTACCCAATGCTTCATGCAAACTTTGCCAAAAACGAGGTGGCCGAGATCCTCGATCTGACACTATTTTCTTGGGCACACCTAGCAAACTGACAATTCTGGCCATGTACAACTCCGCAAGGTGATCTCCCAAGTACGTGGTTTTGACTGGCAGAAAGTGTGCGACCTTGGTCAATCGATCAACTATTACCCAGATCGAATCGTAACCTGATTGGGTCTTGGGTAAACCGGTGATGAAATCCATCCCGATTTCTTCCCACTTCCATTCTGGAATCTTTAGCGGTTGCAGCAAACCTGCTGGTCTCTGGTGTTCTGCCTTTATTTTCTGACAGGTGTCGCACAAGGCAACGAACTCTGCGACTTCTCGCTTCAAATTTGGCCACCAAAACTTATTCTTAACATCCTGGTACATCTTGGTACTTCCAGGGTGAATCGAATACTTTGAGTCATGGGCTTCTCTTAGGATTAACTGTCTTAGACCATCGATATCCGTACACGATCGACCATTAATCAGTATGTCTTGATCATCCTTGGTGAAATCTTTGAATTTCCCCTCCGCCATTTTGATCACGATGTCGACAACACGGGATCCTTTGGTTGTGCTTCACGAATCTGTTTCTCCAAGGTAGATATGCCTCCAAATTGGCCACAAATCCCTCGGACACAACTTCTAGCTTTAGCTTCAAATTCTTCATAAAGTTAGGAAATTTTCCTTTACTTTCAAGGCATTACAGTAACTCTTACGACTTAGAGCATCTGCAACTACATTGGCTTTTCCGGGATGGTAGTGGATTCCAAGATTATAATCCTTAATCGATTCCAACCATCTTCTCTGTCTCATATTCAGATCTGACTGGGTAAAGATGTACTTCAGACTTTTATGATCTGTGTAGACTTCACAGCGATTACCGATGAGGTAGTGACGCCAAATCTATAAAGCATGCACTACGGCAGCTAATTCCAGATCATGAGTAGGGTAATTCTCCTCGTGAGGTCTCAATTGTCTTGACGCATAGCGTGACTCTTCCTTCTGCATCGGGACACATCCTAATCCTTGACGCGAAGCATCACAATAGATATCAAATCCTTGCGAATATCGGCAAAATCAACAACTGGGCCGAGGTCAAGCGCTTCTTTAACTCTCGAAAACTTTCCTCACAGTGAGTCCAAGTGAACTTTTTCTCCTTTTTCAACAATTGCGTAAGAGGGTTAGCAATCGATGAGAATCCTTCGATAAAACGGCGGTAATAACCTGCCATTCCCAAGAAACTGCGAATCTGGGTTACAGTCTTGGGCTGGTCCCAGTGTAACACTGCCTTTACTTTTCCCGGGTCAACTGCTACTCCATCGGCGGTCATCACATGGCCAAGGAAATCCACCTCCTTCTTCCAAAAGTCACACTTACTGAACTTGGCATATAACTGATGCTCCCTGAGTTTCTCCAAAATTAATGTAACACTCCGGAAGTGTGAGAAGTCAAGAATCGGGTTAATTAAATTTAATCGGTAGAGAATTATTTAATCGGGGAAGAGTTTATTTTCAGAATTCAGCAAAGACAAGAAAAGAGAGGGGTTTTTCTGTGTTTTCTCACCTACTTGGGCACAGGCCTTGGCCCATCTGGCCTGTAGTGGCCGACCAAAGGGGGAGGAGCCACCCCAAACCCTAGCCGCCCTCCCTTTTCTCTCCTCCCACTTGCAGCCGCCCCTTCTCCTCACCCTTGGCCGAATCCTCCCCTCTCCCTTGCGCCTCCCCCCTGCCCTGGTGCTGCTCCCTCGCGATTCCCCTTCGTCTAGGCTGCTGCCCCTTGCGCAAGAAGGAGAAAGAGAGGAAGAGAAGAAGGAGAAGAAGGAGAAGAAGATCTTGTGTGGGATTGGTTCAGCAAATTCTAGCGGTTCTACAAGGGTAACGAGATGCTTTCCCCGCTGTTTGATCCATAGTAGATGCGAAACCGATTAGAATTGTTGGTTAATTGTTGGGCTGCAGAAGATTCAATTCTGTCCAGAACCTTGCGTGGGTATTTTCGTGTATTTAGAGGCTGAATTTTAAGATTACATCTCCTAGAGATATGTGGTTTATGTCGTTATCTTTCAGTAGCCGCGAAGATCACTCGATTCCGAGGTCTGAGTCAAAAGTTATGGTCAATTTAGTATCTGCTGCCAGAAATCTGACGAGAATAATCTGTCTGGTTATTTCCTAAATTATGAAAGGGAATTTGGTAGAATCTGAAAGTTCACCCAACTAGGTTATTGTAGGTAATTCGATAACCTTTTCAGATTGATAAAGAACGATCAATTCGGAGTTACCTATTAAAAGTTATGGTCATTTTAGTTTTGCTGTTCGATTGTGTAGGCAGTTTCTGTACTGAAAGTTCAGACAATGGTTAGCCTAATATTTTGGCCGAATTGGTTTATCGTGTCAACTAGAGTATTGTAGATTATTCAGTTAAGAATCTACAAAAATTGGGTTTACCTCTTTTTGACTTCCAGTTCATGAGTTATGTCATTTACCGTGCTGCTGTCCAGAATCAGTATATGGCAGGAAGCGTTGTTTTCAGTTTCAGCTTTGTAAACTCGTTTTGAGTCGTCAAGTAAGCGATGTAGAATGCCGATTAGTAGCGCTGAGTATATTATGTCTTAATTGAAATTATTTTACCTGTTTAGGAGGTGAAGCCTCAGGTTTAGGTGTATCATCTTTGCGGCTAATGCGTCGCATCGTGGAAGGCAAGTAAATGTAGCGGTTGTGCTACGGTTTAACCCGTTTTCTTACTACTTGCACTATGCATGATTGACGTAGTGTTAAATGATATGCCATGGTTACATGTTTCCTAAGTAAGAATGTGGTAGCAAGATATTAATCAATTGCTATGTTTGGATGAGTTTGGGTAGTATTGTGGTAATTCGCGTAATGAGCCAAATGCGGAATATGAGAATAAACTCAAGGTGGACATGTTGATAATTCATTGTGGTTATTTTCATGATGATCATGTGGTGGTCTATGTGATAGAGTTTCATCTAGATCGATTGATTTTGATCTTGGTGAATCGGGTGTGGGTTATGTGGTAATGGTCTTATGACACGTTGGTATTGTGCTTAATGAGACACATGTGGATTATGAGAAAATATTCATGATGAGTACGTTGTTGATCTCCGTGGTTAAATTCTTGTGGTTTATGATTATCATATCATATCATTCATGACATATCATGACATTTGCATTGTGGATGTCGCCGCTTATAGCGCGATCAGACGGTACAACATCGTGCATTGCAGTAAGACGATGCATACCTTTACCTTGTTGGGTAAAGGTGCGATGGAGCATAGCATACATATGCATTACATTGTGGAAAGATCATTTGCATTCTTATGCAAGATATTGAGGTGAATTTATTTTGCAATCAAACGCAACTTCATAGTTGCAATGTGGAAATTGACTCATGAGAGTCTCTGGTGGAATGAGTAATGTGGTTGTGGTTGTGGAATGGGGTTTATCCCTTGTGGTATGGTAGAGGTTGTGATTGTAGCATGAGATTCGTCTCTCTTGTGGTAATCGTTGGTAGCAGTTGTGGATGTGAGAAATAGTAAAGTTATGAGGTAAAACATGTTAATACTCTATTGTCATTGGTAGTGGTAGTGGTGAATAATATGAAGCAGTTGATCAAGATTTTGTTGTTAATATTTTACTATCTTTGGTAGTAAATATGGTTGAGGCTATAATTGTGTTCATTATGAGAATTGGATATTGATGCTTAATATCTTTGCAGTTAAATTAGCTTGTAAATGAATGTGGATTCACATTATGGATGTGGACATATGGATACTTTAATGATGTTGTATATTTATTTGTAGTCTGATTAGCCTGTTAAACAGTTTACTTGCTGAGATTTTTATCTCACCCTTGTTTTCCCCCCCTACAGGTGATTGTTGAGCATTCATGGGATGGGTAGAGCGGCACCACAATAATGCACTTGGTTCATCAATTCATGTTGTAATAAAGACGATGAAATTCTAGCCAAATGCTTAACTATTTGTGGATGATTATGTTGTTAAATAAGGATGGACTTGTGAACCATTCTTTGTTTAATCTGCTAGAGGTTGTTTAATTATTAAACTTGTTACCGTCATCTTTATTCCCTTAGTTGTTTATGCTTCCGCTTAGTGCTTCTTGTCTAGAGTTGCTGCCGAATTAATTTTGTCTTGAAATTATTGGCTAGCTGTAGAGTGGTTAAGTAGCATTCCAGGGTATTGTGGATCCTGGGGTGTTACAATTAACCTCAGGTGTTCTGCGTGTTCCTCCTCTGATTTGGAATAAACCAGAATATCGTCGATGAACACCACTACAAACTTGTCCAGGTATTCCATGAAGACTTTGTTCATCATGTTCATGAAGTAAGCTGGGGCATTTGTCAGCCCAAATGACATGACCAAGAACTCATAATGTCCATACCGCGTTGAGAAAGCGGTCTTTGGTATATCCCTAGGGTAGATCTTCAACTGATGGTAGCCCGATCGCAAGTCGATCTTTGAGAACACTCCGGCTCCCTTCATCTGGTCAAACAGATCGTCTATCCTGGGCAATGGATACTTATTCTTGATAGTGACCTCGTTGAGAGAACGGTAGTCGATACACATCCTCATGCTTCCGTCTTTCTTCTTGACAAACAAAGCGGTGCTCCCATGGTGACGAACTTGGTCTTACGAAACCTTTCTCGAGAAGTTCTTCAATCTGCTTCTTCATTTCTGCTAACTCGTCAGCTGGCATTCGATAAGGTCGCTTAGAAATTGGCGCTGTCCCTGGCACTAGATCAATGACGAACTCGATGTCACGATCGGGTGGCATTCCGGGTAACTCTTCTGGAAACACATCTGGGTATTCTCTGACTATTGGTACATTCTCCAATGCAATGGTCTTCAGATTGTTTACTAGCAAGTGTCCTTCACGAACTGATGTGGCTAGAAACTCCACTTTCCTTCCATCAGTACTCTCAACTGCTCTGACCCTTGGCCACAATCAAGCACTGACTTTGTGCTTGGATAGCCAATCCATGCCAAGAATGACATCTAGGGTTTGGGTGTCTAGAACAATTAAGTTTGCTAGAAACTCAATTCCGGCTATGAGTAACTTAGCTCCTAAACAACCCACTCTAGAGCTTAGCTCTGCTCCAGGCGATTGAACTAATAGAGTATGATTAAGTTGTATAGCCTCCAACTTATTCTTAGTTGCAAAAACTTGGACACAAAAGAATGCGAAGCTCCGAATCAAACAGAATCGATGCGGTATCGAATTAACGAAACTTACCCAAGACGACGTGCGGTGCTTCTCGTGCTCCTTCGGTGGCGTGGTTGACACGGCCTCGGACCACGGACTGCGTCCCTCCTCCTGGCTGGTTGGGGGCTTGGAAAGTTCCCTGTTGGTGACCCGGTGCCGGTGTCTTATTTGGTGTAGCTCCAAGGTTGAAACGAACTGGAGTGACCGTTCCCCTCTGTGGACACTGATTTGCGTAGTGGCCTGGTTGACGGCAAGTGTAGCACACCCTTGGCTCTTGCGATTTGTTGACTGCTGGATTAGCGTTGGTCGGTGCTGGGGTGCGAGTGTTCTGAGCAACTGGACGAGGTGCTGAGGTTGGTGCAGGTGCCCTGACGGAGTTCTGTGGAGAAAACCGGTTGAACTGCGGTGGCACTGTCCTTGCTCTCTGTTGGAATTGCTGGCCTCCCTGCTAGATCATCCTGCGTTTGCGATTGTCTTCCAGTTCCTTGCGCTTATCCTCCATGACTAAAGCTTTATTGATCAGTTCTTGGAAGTCAGGGAAGGTATGTGCAAGGAGATTGACACAAGTCCGGTGTTGGTCCCTTGAAACGACTCTGGCGAGCCTTGTCTGTTGCAACATCTTCTGCAGCATAGCGAGCAAGTTGCGAGAACTTGTTGAGATAGTCAGACACTGACAAGCTTCCTTGCTTCAGGGCACGGAATTCATCTTTTTTTAGTTCAATAATTCCTTCAGTGCGTGGTATTGGCGGAATCTTGTGAGAATTCCTCCCAAGTGATATTCGTGGTGCCTCATGAGCGCGCGAAGTTCTCCACTATTCTGCTGCGATGCCCTCCAACCGGTGAGAGGCATAGAGAACTTTTCATGATCGCTGCATTGAGTGATCGCAGCTTCCTTTCAATCACCCGGCGATCGTCGACTTCCACGGGTGAGACATGTCCAGAAAATGTTGGTGGAAGAGTCCTCATGAATTCTGCAAGTTTGGATGGTCCATGGTGAACATGAGCAGCTGGGGCTCCGTGCTGGTGATTGTTGTGGTTATTGTTCTGGCTGTGCATGGCTTGCATCTGAGTCATCATGGTATTCATCAGCTGAGTCTGTGCTGCCATGAAAGCTCCAAAGTTTTGCAAGTCAATTGGGGGTGCTTGTGGCGGAATCGCTCGTTTCGGGCCGCCCACCGCTCACAGTCTTTGGTACCAACCACTTGCAACTGTCTGGCGAGTTGTAACCATCTGGCGAAGCTTCAGGGGTTAGATAAGGTAGCAAGCATGGGGTGAGTTAAGAACTAAGCGGGGGATTGGTTAAACCCAACAACAACTGAGAGAACAAAAGCAACTTTATTACTTAAGAACTTAGTATGGCTTGCAACAGATGCCTAAGGGCCTTTGCAGCTCATACTCACACTCAAAGAAAATAGCGAACCTAAGCACACAATCTAACGCCTAAAGGGCGACACAACTAGGCTTAGACTGACGCGGCTTAACACACTAAGCCTCAACTGCGAACCTAGGCCTTAGCGAACTCAGTCGCTGAGGTAACCTCCACAACCACGGCTGTGCTCCTGCCTGCTGTAGACCTTGAACTGTGCTGGCATCTTCGCAAACTGATCCTGGTGCCCCGGAACTGGTGCAACAGGAACAGGCGTCGATGGCGCGACAGGCTCCTCTGGTTCTGGCTCCACTTCCTCTGGATCTTCCTCAGATTCTTCATGTTCTTCTAGATCTTCTTCCTCTTCTTGGTCTGCCTGGTGGTGGGCGTCCAGTATCTCTTCCAGGATGGCGATCTTCTCTTCAGCTTGGTGCAGGCTCTTGTAGGCACCGTCTAGATCAGCGGCCATCATCTCCATGGATTCCTCTTGGGCGACGACATACCGGGCGAGGTGTACCACTGTGGCATCTTCTTCTCCCTCCGTGGATGGATAGTGTGCAGGTAGCTCCACGGCGGCTGCTCTGGGGTGGTAGCGGAAGACGGTTCCTTGCAACTCGCGCATGTAGATGTGGCAGATCCGAAGCATGGCCAGGCGCGACGATTCCTGTATTCCTTCACTCCAAGTGATCCTCCTGACGGAGATGTTCAGCGGCTGGCTTGCCTTGGTGTTCATCCTGGCGTAGATCGTCAAGCGACAGATCGTACCCCGCTTATGTCCATCCACCATCCAGTTGTTTCCTCGGTACAACGGACGATCAAAACCTCCAAGTACTGCGAAGCTTCCAAAGTTCGGCACAGAACCTCCACAACGCTCACCATAGGTCCAGAGCGAGGCATCTGTCCAAAAGACAGAGAGAGGGTAAGAACAACTTAAAAACAGCGGAGAGAGGGGAAAATTCTTAGCAATAGATGAGTCTAGAGAGACATGAGAGGAGTTAAGCAATAGGTTGCTCTTGCAAGTTAGTTTTCTTTTAGAAAATAATTTGGACTCTCTAAAAACGGCCGATCTAACTAAGGTCAAGACCTACAGTCAGTATGGCTCTGATACCACCTCTGTCGGGACCCAAAATGCACTCGGACCCTCTCCGTATTCTCGCACTAGTCCAGGGATCACGCTAGTGCACACAATGTAACATAGGTGAATATCAATCCACACATGCGAAATATAACATAAACGAATAGTTTGAGTAACAACTTAGAGTTTTGACCAAGGTCGTGGTTACAACTTATTAAGCCACGCAGGCTAACACTAAAGAAATCTTTGCAATGAACGAAATAAACTCTGGCAAACTCCAATCAGCACACCACAGGTGTAACATCCCCATTTTGGCTTGTGTTTCAAATGTAATAAAATGAGGGTAAATTAAAACTTTTCCTTCATCCTTTTACTCTTGAAACTTTTCTGAAATTCTTGTAAAGGAATTTTGGGAAATTCAAAATCAAAATCCTCATTTATCTCAAGTCAAAACCTTCTGGGTGAAATCTTGTGTCAAACCCTTGGTAATAATTTTTCCTGGGTTCTAGGGTTGCTTGGTAACACCTCTGAATTATTTCATAATTTTTGGAAATTATTTGAAATATTTTAGAGGCAAGTCAAACCTTGGTCAAACCTCTGAAATCACCTTCTGGAATTTCTGGAGAAAATTTCAGTGCACAAAAATCTCTGGAAATTTTATGAAAGGTTAACCCTAAGGTCAGGAACCTCCAGTTAAAATTTCATAAATTTTGGAGTTGGTTTGATACCTCAATTAAATCCCCAAAGTTTCAGGTTTAAAAATCAAACCCTAACTGGTTTGCACTGTTCATTGGACTCGAGTCAGGCTCGGGCTCGAGTCACTTGACTCGACCGAGCCAACTAACCGCGCCCGCGCCAGTTCAACCGCGCGCGCGCTATCAGCCGTTGGATCTCCATCGAACGGCCCTCATTCGTGTAAGCATTCGGACAACTCCGGTTGCCATCTGATTCTCAGCCGTTGGATCCTGATCCAACCGTCGCAGGCCGTCACTGGGTTCACTTCGGGTCTTCTGATTAGCGATCACATCGTGGCCGTTCAAATCTTATCCGGCGGCCAGCATCTATTGAGGTTGGGCTCAACCCACTAAAACACTTTGGACTCGAGCCGCTTTGTGCCGCTGACTGGTGGGCCCGCTCGCGTCGCTGGTCATCTTCCTCCTCCCACCGAGCGCATGCCCGCCTGTGCGCCATGGCAGAGAGAGGAGGTGACTTGTCACCTCCTTGAGCCCTTTAAACGGCTAAATCTTGCCATGCATTAAATGCACACCGCTCCTCCTCCCAAAGTCGTCTCCTACTGCTCCGTCACTCACGATGCCCATGGCGAGGGCATGCACCCAGATCCACCCGAGAGCTTGGGCTCAACCTAGTTTGAGCTCCTTGAGCTATAAGTAGCTCCTGGCTCTCCTCGCGTTCCTTTCAAAACCCGGTGGTCTTGCCGAGCATCCTTGGTGCTTTGTGAGCTCAAAACACCAAAAGCACCTAAGACCGCCATTGTTGAGTAGGAGCTCCTCGGTGCAACCGTGCTCCAGATGGCGTTTCTTCCTCTCTTTTGTTTCAGTGTGTGCCTCTCACCTCCGGAACAAAACCCTAACAATTGTAGTTGCTTTCACAGAGCAACTCAATTTTGGGAATTGTTCTTTCGCCGTGAGCACCCCTTTCTTCCTCATCACCGGTAAGAAGCTCTATTCTTCAATTCCTTACTCTGGGAACTTCTTTGAGCTTGATTGGAGCTAACCCGATGACGCGGTCGTGTTATCTTTGCTCAGAGCACCTTCTCCGAGTTGTCTTCTCCAAGTCCGGCAACCTTCTTCGTCGCCGGAGCAACTCCGTCCATCCCTGGACCTCCCCTACCCTCAGGTACCCTTCTAGTAGCCCCTAGAAGCTTGGGCACCCGCTGGAATGGTTTATTGCGGAGCTTTTGGTCATTATGCATTTCGGCCGTTTTGGTCGCCGCCGCTCATCGTCGGCTAGCCGCCGTTCTGGTACACCGCCGATGGTGTGGGTGGTCCCGATGGGTGCGCAATGCTATTGCGGTTCCATTTTGGCACTTAGCTCCCGCCGCCGTGCCTTGGGTCGCCGGCGACAAGCCGGAGGGTGCCCTCGGTTTTGTTGTCGGACGAAAACGGCGGTGCCGTAATATCGTTCGGACACAGTAATGGCGTTCATTAATGATAATCATTGTTAATCATGGGTTAGTAATCATTAGCTGTCCTAAACCCACCTCCTCAGTCGCTTGCATGTGGGCCCGCACATTTTAATCACCGTCGCTAAACCACGCGTGCGTGGCCTGATCGCGGCACACAATGGGGCCCGTCATTTTCAAACCCCTCCTGTGCGCGCGCGCGTTTAAACCCGACATGTGACTTGCGTCGACGGTGGGCCCTATTGTCGATGAGTCTGTTCAAATCATAAACGCCCAATCAACCTCACCGCTCGATATTGGATCGTGGCGGGATCGTGGGAGCAATTGGATCGTCGAAGGTGTAACACCCCATTCAACATTGAGCCCGGAATGCTACTAAAATTAAATTAAACTAAGCTAAACTAAGACCAATTACAAAATCTCGATAAAACCTCCTTTGTATAGTCGCCATACCGAGGTTCCAACAATTGATCAAGGCATTTATCAATATAATCATAATCGTGTTCATTCAAGTGTGTAGAATAATATCATAAACATAACCAAAACTTTCTATTCTCATTATTACAGCTTAACTCAAACTCAAACTATCCATAGCTTCTAACAGTAAACATAACATTTAACAATAATTTCATAATCCAATTCACTCATGCATAAGAGATGATCATAGGAATGTAATCAAATTAACACTATTCTCACAACCATAATCAGAATCATAAAACAACCATGGGTATTTCTCAGCAGTCTATTTATTCTTATATGAAGCTAAATGACAATTGTTTTAATGTTGTGAGGTAGTGCGTGCTTTCCAATTCATCTACTCCCTCCCATGCATGCCAGTCTTGCCAGTTGTACCTAAAACACATCAAAGCAAGAGTGAGCCCAAAGACTCAGCAAGTACCAACAAGGCTTAGCAAGTTAACATTCATAGCATCAATAATCCAAGATAAACAATGCACCAGAGTAAAGCCTTCATGCTCATGTGAATGCAACCAATGCAATGCACCTTTTTATCTTTATCTCTTTTCGCATTTTACCGGTAATGCGGGGTATACAACCGTCGCTGTGTACCTTGCTCGTGCCCTCCGCACAGGACCAAAAGCCTATACACCACATGTATAGGGACCTTGCCCATCATCCGAATGATGGGGACCTCTTTGCTCATAGCCCACATTGCACCAATGTGGGGACCTCAAGCCCGTCAAGACATGACGGGACCTCAACGAATGCATGCTTGGTCACCACGTGACCAAGCTTCAAAGATGATCTCAATATGCACATGCACAACATCTATTCATCATCAATATACCAAGTACAATAACAACGGACATAAATAGAGCATAATCATACTTGGAGCATTCACCAATCTCAATATAAACATCATGCCATCAACCTTACTTACTATCATATATCAAAACATGCATGTATGACCAAGTCTCCAACACGATTGGAACATGCAATTGCTCCATGCCCACGTCTTTCATATACACGAATTTAACATGTACATAACAACATGTATGATTTAGCAACGCTCAAGGGAAACATTAACCATAGCTTGCATTCATCAAGATAAAAGGAAAACTCATTACGCTAACATTCGTGCAAGGCTACAACAAGCAATCACCACAATCATAACATACAACCGAAAATACGCTATAACCCGAATACTTGCCTCAATCATGCGAGAACGGTGGATGCGAAGAGGGCGCTGCCCCGGGATCACGCTCCCACCTGAACATAAAGATATCCCAGTCTAAGGCCAACATACTGGACCCAAAAGCATAAAAACAACACAAACGAACTCGCTAAACTCCCAAGCGTTTCCAATCTTCCAATTTCTAGCGATCGCTTTGGTGCTCACTGAAAACAGTCAAATTCTAAAATACATAACTTTCTGCTCAGGAGTCCAATTAAGATGATCTTAGACTCTCTGAAAAGGTAATTGAATTTCCTAAATAAACCTAGTTGGGGAGCCCTTTTGATTCTGCCCTTAACTTCCCCTACCAAACCAATCATCAGACAACAGAATTCTCGTCGGGTTCTCTGGACAGTACACTAAAACCATCATAACTTTTGCTACGAAAGTCCAAATCTCGTGTTCTTTATCTCTATGAAAAGGTATGGAAATTACCTACATTTTTCGTTATATTGAGGTCCTCTGATTTTGATTTTAACTAGCAGATTCATCCCATTTTCTACAGACTGTTCAAAACTGACAGAATAACAGAGCAGCGATACTAAAAAATTCATAACTTCCTGACCGTTAATCGGATTTGGGTGATCTTGGTGGACACTGAAAGCTAAGAACATAATCTACAACTCTCTAGGAGATCCAAACTCCTAATTCTGCTTATAACCACATGAAATCGGCCGCGCAAGCTACTGGACAAAATTGGACAGAGAACAGAAATTAACCGATCCAATCAATCTATTAGCAATCGCCTCTAATGACCATCCTCAACACAAGAAACCCGTCGTTACCCTTGACGACGTGCTGGACGATGATGAGCAGGCCCGAAGATGATCCTCCTTCTCCTCTCTTCCTTCTCTTCTCCTCTTCTTCTCCTTCTCTTCTTTTCTCCTTCTTCTTCCTCCTTGGCCGGCTGCAATGGAGGTTCTTCTTCTCTTTGGCCAGCATCAATGGAGGTGGAGGAGGTAGGGAGGAGCACAAGGGGTGGAGGAGGTGGGGAAGGTGGCGGCGAATGGGGAGTGGGGAGGAAAGAGGGGAGGGGATGAGAGGGGCGGCTAGGGTTTGGGGGGGGAGTGGCACCCCCTCCCTTGGCCGGCCAGCCCCACATGGGCCTAGGCCCAAGCCAAGGTTGCCCACAAAACGCGGAAAACCCCCTCTCATTTCCTGATTTGGTGTTTTACTAAAAGAACCCTTCTCCGATTTAATTAATTTCTCCCGACTAATCCTTTCGAATATAATTTAGGGTATTACATTCTACCCTCCTTAAACAGAATTCGACCCCGAATTCTACCTGTCATCTACTAGCAAAACAACAACAACCCCAACTGAAAATGAAGGACTCTCATCGCAACCAATCGCTACCAACTCGGTACTAAAAGAGTCAAATTCGAATCAAGATTTATCACGAAAATCTTTCCACCTTCAAATTAGAAAATTTGCAATTAAACACCACGTCCACCAAAGGAAAATCACTCGAATAACCAAATCCATCATTTCATTATTCTTTCGAACTGATAAGAACGACACATACCAAAGATAAAGCCAAACTCAACTGCGAAAGACAATGGTCTACAAGATAGAACTTAAACGAAAATCGAAAAGCGATTCACTTCTTGAGGACACATCAATTTAACAGTTTCTCTTTTAAGACCAAAATTTCCCTCAGGTTATGCAATCCCAATCATCGCACAACACACTAACTTGTTACTATTAACTTGGCGATCTCAACGCCAAACCCAAATCAAAACACCTTGTCAACACCTTTGAAAAGGGACTCTGATGATCTCACAAAACATTCTCTAACCGAATTTCTTTACTGACATAATTACTTTGATAGATAACTTCTGATGCATCCCAAAATGGATCTTCACACATAATCACGTTACCTCAATCCTCAAGAATGGACAACTCGGAATTCACCTCACATATTCTCATGTATTTCATAAAAATAATTCTATCAATGACCATCCCACTGCTCAAATCCACCCTTATACTACTTTTCACATTATCAATGGCGTTCAAAGTTCTAGCACAACAATGCAAAGCCCAAATTTAACCTCCAAGACTCTTGCAACGAAATTCTCATATTAATTCCTATAAACCCACAATTCCAACATACTCACTCATTAAAATCATTATGAAAATATTTTCTTGACCAGATTAACCATTACAAGGATTATAACTCTCGTAAGATTACACATGTAGAGCCAAATCACTCTTGACATTACTCAACATTTTCCATTATCCCATTAATTGACATGACGATTCGATTACTTTATAATCACACTCATTAAACCACATCATCAAGTTTAACTCTCATAGCCTCGCAATACTACCAAATTGTGATACTCTAATAAATTGATCCATTTCCATACTTGCTAATTCTAATGCTCGGTCAAAAGAACACCAAATCTTGGACTACAACTTGTTATAGGTCCTACTAGTTGCGACAACGAAATCATAGCTCCAAAGACAAATATTCTTTTTAACTCAAATCCTCTCCAAGGATTATTCCAATCAATCGATTTATTACTCCAAGCCTCTCAGACGACTTGACACCTAAGGGTTCATCAAACCATCTACTAGGCCACTACTATCTAGATGCCAAGACACCACCTACGAGACTTTACAATACAGATCGGTTAACCCTTTCTTAGAAGAAGAGGCAAATAGAAATAAGTTTCACTCAAAAGAAAACGTTACCACTTACAGTAGCTACAAGATCAAGAGAAACAATCGATAAAACTGTTTCAAAACCAAAAGATATGATCAAAGTTGAAGCGCACGTCCACAATCAGAGATTATCAAACCTCAGACGAGAATAAAACATCGCTTTTAGAATTAGGAAAACTCTTAAAACCCAAATCACAGGTACCACTAAGGAACCAAATAAATCTTTCAACATGTCACTTTGCTCGAAACAAACTCAAGTCGCAACTTCTTGCAGATAATCTTACTAACATCAAGAATAATATACTCTACACACGAATCTTTATCATCATGTATTCCATTAGAAAGCCCCCAAAGTTTCACCAAAAGTTCCCATACTATCCTTTCATCCCATCTTCAAAACAGTGTATACCAAAACCATACAACATCAATACATCAACCTCTTAAACTTAGAAGGGTCTACTATACAATTGAAAAGCTCCTACCATACCCTTTCATCAAGGTCACATTATCAACCATTTAATTCACAACTAGATGAGCATAAGCCTCCTATTACATCATATCATTGCAACTTTTTAGTAATGCTCAACACCAAACTTCAAAGACACAATAGTTGTACTCCAACCATTCTTTAGTATCGACTAGTTTCATTATGAGATCTAGTTGCTACCTATTTTCCTCTCCAAATCACATAAGTATTTACAAGCCCATATTCAATTAATCAACATCCGCGGCGATCCAGTCCTTTATACAAAATATTCAATATTATCATCATAATCCCTCATCGACAATCACATTAGTAATGTAATAATACACTCTTAGTGAGACTCATCATAGCCTCTTATCCCATCATAAATTTCTCCAAAAGAAACACAAGCCAAAAGGTTGAAACAAACCTATTTTATCTAGTTCATACTATCAAATGATACTTTCATAAAGCACACTATCGAGAGGCCACTTACTCATTCATCCACTCAACCATTAGTGTTACTCACACCGCCCAACTGTCATTAACATTTGTCAATTGTATGTATCATGTACACAAATAGGGTCCTACTTCTGTTTGTAGTCACATAACCATCTATAAACACCAAGTCAACATTTAATAATCTTATCGCCTGTACAACAGGGTTTCACAACATGCTACCTCAACGTTCGTCTAATCTAATATACATGTTTTTAATCTAGCAATTTTGTATGATCATCAAGTAACTAGTTTACGAAAATTTCCAATCTGATATCCTCTAAAGCATCGTTCAAACACATTCTTAACATAACCATCACTAATGGGTAAGCTAATCCATAGAGATACATTACTCCATGCTATCCAATAAATCTACCTGATTCCACAATCCTAACGATCAGACCAATTCATCAAAATACCACACCTCTTAATAACTCTATTGATTCCAACTAATTATTGTCGTACTCATAGTCACAGCTCATCAAGAACCACCAAAGGACAACCTCCACTTATTCAACTTTCTTTGATAAGGACCTTAGTTAAGATCGATCATGCACACACTGCGACTCAACTTGAAACTCATAACACAACCATTAATATTCAACGCTCAAAATACCCAAAGAGATACGTTGAGTCAAAGCCTTCATGAACTAAAGGACTTACAAAAGAAACTTTCATTAACCAAAACATCAAGAATAAAATAGGTCAAGCTTTCCAATGAGAAAAACAAAACCAACACTACAAAAGTCAATCTTGACAATTAGCAAAGTTCACCAATCGCGAGAATAACTCATCAGTTGGAAAAAAAAATAATGATTGCTTTACAGGACAAATTAAGCCAAAGAAAACACACCAATATTTTTTTTCTCAAAGCAACCCATCAACCACAAGAATAAATAACCCAAGAGAAACTCATCAATCTCAACTTGATAAGAGTTGACCAAATTCAAATTCAGGGAAGAGAACAACTCTTTTAAGTATACCCGCTACCAATGCCTGTACTACGATCTCTCATGTGGATACTTTGCTATTCCTGTACCACGAACGGTGGTGTAACCTGGTACAACCCAGGACCACAACCACTACCTCCACCTCTCAACATGGGTTACCCCCACACATAATAACCATAGTACTATACTATAGAAATAACAGATCATCTCAAAACAAGAATCATTAATACAACTCAACGGAAGCGTAAATGCAATGCTTGACCCATCCCATCCTACTGTGCACCAGTGTGTCAGGTTTATAAGTTCATTAAGCATTACAAAATTTTAGCAATTTAAGTTGCCTAGGTTATAAATCCAATCACCACGGACCTACTGCCCGCTCTGATACCAACTGTAACACCCCAGTTCAACATTGAGCCTGGAATGCTACTAAAATTAAATTAAACTAAGCTAAACTAAGACCAATTACAAAATCTCGACAAAACCTCCTTTGTATAGTCGCCTATACCGAGGTTCCAACAATTGATCAAGGCATTTATCAATATAATCATAATCAGGTTCATTCAAGTGTGTAGAATAATATCATAAACATAACCAAAACTTTCTATTCTCATTATTACGATTAACTCAAACTCAAACTATCCATAGCTTCTAACAGTAAACATAACATTTAACAATAATTTCATAATCCAATTCACTCATGCATAAGAGATGATCATAGGAATGTAATCAAATTAACACTATTCTCACAACCATAATCGAAT
Source organism: Ampelocalamus luodianensis (assembly GCA_036346255.1). Lineage (NCBI taxonomy): Eukaryota > Viridiplantae > Streptophyta > Magnoliopsida > Poales > Poaceae > Ampelocalamus > Ampelocalamus luodianensis. The sequence continues at coordinate 154,689 of JAYEVH010000535.1, read as the reverse complement.
CATAAAACAACCATGGGTATTTCTCAGAGTCTATTTATTCTTATATGAAGCTAAATGACAATTGTTTTAATGTTGTGAGGTAGTGCGTGCTTTCCAATTCATCTACTCCTCCCATGCATGCAGTCTTGCGCTTGTACCTAAAACACATCAAAGCAAGAGTGAGCCCAAAGACTCACAAGTACCAACAAGGCTTAGCAAGTTAACATTCATAGCATCAATAATCCAAGATAAACAATGCACGAGTAAAGCCTTCATGCTCATGTGAATGCAACCAATGCAATGCACCTTTTTATCTTTATCTCTTTCGCATTTTACCGGTGTCACGGGGTATACAACCGTCATTGTGTACCCTTTGCTCGTGCCCTCCGCACAGGGACCAAAAGCCTATACACCACATGTATAGGGACCTTTGCCCATCATCCGAATGATGGGGACCTCTTTGCTCATAGCCCACATTGCACCAATGTGGGACCTCAAGCCCGTCGAGACATGACGGGACCTCAACGAATGCATGCTTGGTCACCACGTGACCAAGCTTCAAAGATGATCTCAATATGCACATGCACAACATCTATTCATCATCAATATACCAAGTACAATAACAACGGACATAAATAGAGCATAATCATACTTGGAGCATTCACCAATCTCAATATAAACATCATGCCATCAACCTTACTTCGCTATCATATATCAAAACATGCATGTATGACCAAGTCTCCAACACGATTGGAACATGCAATTGCTCCATGCCCACGCTTTCATATACACGAATTTAACATGTACATAACAACATGTATGATTTAGCAACGCTCAAGGGAAACATTAACCATAGCTTGCATTCATCAAGATAAAAGGAAAACTCATTACGCTAACATTCGTGCAAGGCTACAACAAGCAATCACCACAATCATAACATACAACCAAAATACGCTATAACCGAATACTTGCCTCAACCGTGCGAGCGGTGGATGCGAAGAGGCGCTGCCCTCAGGATCACGCTCCCACCTGAACATAAAGATATCCCAGTCTAAGGCCAACATACTGGACCCAAAAGCATAAAAACAACACAAACGAACTCGCTAAACTCCCAAGCGTTTCCAATCTTCCAATTTCTAGCGATCGTTTTGGTGCTCACTGAAAACAGTCAAATTCTAAAATACATAACTTTCTGCTCAGGAGTCCAATTAAGATGATCTTAGACTCTCTGAAAAGGTAATTGAATTTCCTAAATAAACCTAGTTGGGGAGCCCTTTTGATTCTGCCCTTAACTTCCCCTACCAAACCAATCATCAGACAACAGAATTCTCGTCGGGTTCTCTGGACAGTACACTAAAACCATCATAACTTTTGCTACGAAAGTCCAAATCTCGTGTTCTTTATCTCTATGAAAAGGTATGGAAATACCTACATTTTTCGTTATATTGAGGTCCTCTGATTTTGATTTTAACTAGCAGATTCATCCCATTTTCTACAGACTGTTCAAAACTGACAGAATAACAGAGCAGCGATACTAAAAAATTCATAACTTCCTGACCGTTAATCGGATTTGGGTGATCTTGGTGGCCACTGAAAGCTAAGAACATAATCTACAACTCTCTAGGAGATCCAAACTCCTAATTCTGCTTATAACCACATGAAATCGGCCGCGCAAGCTACTGGACAAAATTGACAGAGAACAGAAATTAACCGATCCAATCAATCTATTAGCAATCGCCTCTAATGACCATCCTCAACACAAGAAACCCGTCGTTACCCTTGACGACGTGCTGGACGATGATGAGCAGGCCCGAAGATGATCCTCCTTCTCCTCTCTTCCTTCTCTTCTCCCTCTTCTTCTCCCTTCTCTTCTTTTCTCCTTCTTCTTCCTCCTTGGCCGGCTGCAATGGAGGTTCTTCTTCTCTTTGGCCAGCATCAATGGAGGTGGAGGAGGTAGGGAGGAGCACAAGGGGTGGAGGAGGTGGGGGAAGGTGGCGCCGAATGGGGGAGTGGGGAGGAAAGAGGAGGGGTGAGAGGCGGCTAGGGTTTGGGGAGTGGCACCCTCCCTTGGCCGGCCAGCCACATGGGCCTAGGCCCAAGCCCAGTTGCCCACAAAACGCGAAAACCCCTCTCATTTCCTGATTTGGTGTTTTACTAAAAGAACCCTTCTCCGATTTAATTAATTTCTCCCGACTAATCCTTTCGAATATAATTTAGGGTATTATGAAGGCTCCTCAATCCCACCCTTCATCGCTTGATCAACGGTCCAGGTTGTGCGAGCAATTGGACTGTCCGAAGGTCACAATGATCTGGACCGTTGGAATCAAATCCAACGGTGCGCGCGCGTGCGCATGTTGAGTCGGCCGTGCGCGTGGGCCGTCGGATCTTTAATCAGCGGCCCACGTTGAGCCATGCCTTTTCTTTTCGGTTGAGGGATATAAAATTCCTCGGTGAGCTTTATCTTTCTACTGAAAAATGTTGTTAAAACTTTAGAAATTCATATCTTTTTCATTATAAATCCTTTTTGAGTGATTTCAGTAGTGTTAATTTTCTTTTAGGCTAGAAATTAATCTAGAAATGTTTCAGACCCACTCATAAGGACCAAAATGTTGTGAATCGATTTTAGCCTTTTAGCCCCTATTAAATATTCCAAAATGCTATAAAAACTTAGAAAATCTATAACTTGTTCTCTGTAAGTCCAAATAGAGCGAACTAAATTTTGTTAATTTCCTTTAGGGATGAACTTTAGTGAAGCACCAGTTTGCTAGTGGTCTTTGCTCCGATATAAAGGATGTCCTAGTTTTAGAACTTAGAAAAATCATAACTAATTCGTTGTAACTTCAAATGACCTGAAAATTTATATGGATTATCACTATACCAGTAGGTAGCTACCATAAAAGTTTCAGCTTCAAAATCTTTCTAGAAAATATTTTTGCTCTGATGCTAATTATGGCCTAAAATAGGTTTTTAGAGAATATCTTTGCACCACAAATCCAAATTAGGTTTTCCAGTTTCTATGTCTAGGTATATTCGTATTTTACATTGTGTATAAATTTAAATCGTATTTGGATAATTTTTGCTTGCTCTTTCGTTTAAGTGTTGCTCGTCTTATTGGTTGTTTTCGCTCTTTCGCTTAGGATTCGATATTTGCGGTAACCCCGAGAACGACCCTCCGCAACAAATTGAGCAACAACAAGCGAGCAAGCGATTTGATCATTTCCCATTAATCCCATTACTTTTAAAGTCTAATATTTTGTTTAACTTCTATGTATGCATTGCTATTTTGTTGTTAAATTGATTAGTTAGACCTCTAGTTGCATAATCTGTAGGTAAATGGTTATCCTCTACTACGAGCCTAGGTTATTTCTTTGTGGTTAGAGTTCGATGGATGAACTCTTATCACTTAGTAGATTACGAATGAATATTGCTTAGCCATGCCTAGTTATCGGTAGTATTGGGCGATCATCGACTTAGTCGATGATCTTGATCACACAACTACTTATACTACTCCATTATGTCCAACCCTTGTGTTTTATTGATTTACAAATCAAAAACGAAAACAAAACTATATCTTGACTTGGGCACAATGGTATGTTGATGTGATCTTTGGGTGTGTGGAATGGTGCCTAAGTCCCCAAGGACCGAGTTACTTGTGTCACTAAGCCAGCGCTTATTGCGTGCTAACCACACGAGGGGATATGGAATCTCTCTTGACTAAGTACTTTGGGAGGTGTTAATTATGAGCTGGTTGGTGGGTGTGTTCTTGTGTGTGTGTGTTTGTGGTGTTGGAGGGAGCATTAGCGGACCGGTTAGGTCGTCTAATGTGTCCTTCTCCGTGGGTTGCGGCTCTTAATTAGCATCGTCCATTGGAAAGCGTCTTGTTAGACTTAGCCATGCCCGCATACCAAAGGAAGTGTGCTAACCGTGGTGGTGGAAAGACGGTCTATCGTGTGGGTACATTGGTACACCTGCGAGGTTAAAACTATTCGAATAGCCTCGTCCTAGGTTATGGACATGCTTGGTAAGGTCGTGCAAGAACTAGACTACAACCTTTTAAAAACTTAAACTTGACATGGGTGGTATGAAGAGGTACTTCATGCTATTGTTGTGGTGGCTATGGGTTAGTCACTTCTAGGTTGGTGTTGTTCTCTATCTATTGTTATTATTGTCTCTCTTTTATTTGAACAATAAAAGTTAATTGCAAACTTGCTTGAATCTATTACCTTATTGCAAATGAAAACTTGCTTCATCTTTGAAAATAAGTCGAGCCTCATCCACTTAAATAAAGCTTGCATGTAGCTAATTATAGTTCTGTTATCTCACATCGTCGGTCTTGCGAGTACAAAAATAAGTTTTGTACTCATCCGCTTTGCTTAATATTAATTGTTGCAGAGGAAGAAGGTGAGCCCCAGGGCCTCACTTTTGTGAGTCGTGTTCTTGTGTTGTTTGGGACGATTAGCTTGGCGCACGGTTGGTTGCCTTGTGGGTAAAGGCACACCGATTGGCTTTTGTTTATCGCCATCTTATGGCCATTTTGCTTCCATTGTGTATTTACTTATTTGTATGACTTTTGGCCGGTCGGCCTCTCTTTGTAATAACTCTCTTTATATTATCTATGTCTTTGATTCTTTGCTTTTGCTTCGGCTCTATGTGTATGAATGGAATTGATGCATGATTTTGTAACGGTGTGTATCTGCAATTAGGAAGTATACATATCTCGAGGCTTAGTTTATTTGATTTGTCTTGTTAGGACCAAGTGGATGGTTAAGCAAGAAGCCGAATAAACCGGGTCCTCACAAAGTTGGTATCAGAGCCATTCCGACCGTAGTAACCCAAGCTTGATCGTCTTTAGGATATTTTGGAAAACTTATTTTCAAAGTATCAAATGATTTATGAAAGCTTAAGTAAGTTCTCAGATTTTATTCCTTACCTATCTTAGTTTTCTATCTCATCTTGCTCTAATGGAGTTTTAAAAGTTGTTCTCCTTTCCTTCTCTCAAAAGATAGTCATTATCGTTTAAATGGGGTTTTGGGAACCAATGAGTTTGGCAAATTGATGTGTTAGCCGCCCTCTACAAGATTTTGAAGCTTCCGAAGTTGAAGATTTCGGCTAGGAGGCTTGGATGCGAAATCTGGACAGCGAGCATTCAATTTCCGGACAGCAGGCTCAAAGGTTCTAAATAGGGTAGAAAATGAGAGGTTAATCAATTAAAACTTGTGGGAACAAAAGGGTAAGATGTGATACTAGTTAGCTAAGTATCTAACACCTATTTCGCTGAGTTAACCTTGCTCTCGAGTAGTGTTAGACTTGTTGTAGTGTGCTGAAATTTTTATCTTCTCCCACTATTCCTCGTTCATTCAATACGGGTTAATGGCATTGAGAAGTTGAGCTTGGTTTGGCGTTTCTTTGCTGTTTTGGAGCTTCTTTGGAAACATTTAAAATTTGTTTACTTGATGTTTTTGGCTTTCGGTTAGGGTGGTATCTCATTCCCCTAATCGTTAGCTTTTCGTTTTCATCAACTTCTAGTATTAGTGCTTTGGTTGCTAACCTAAATTTCTTGAACCAGGATGGCTGGAGGTACTCGTAGCGGTCGTGGTCAGCAGCCTGGTTTGGATGAGGAGCTTCCGCCTCCTCCGACCATGGCTGAGGTCCTTCTGCAGATCGAGCGCAACCGTTCAGAGGACAGGAGGGTCCTGCTGGATGTTATTGCGCGCAACACCTCCGCCCTGACCGGTGCCTCAGGATCCGGGCAGGGGGGCGGACATCAGTCTCGTGGGGGTTTGGCTGAATTTCTTCGCACTCAACCCCCCACGTTCTCCAGATCTGAGGACCCATTGGATGCAGATGACTGGCTGCGTCAGGTTGAGCGTAAGCTCGACGTTGCTCGATGCTGGACCAGGGCGGGCACTCTTTGCCTCCCATCGGCTTGGGGCGGCACTCTCTGGTGGGAGAACTTCTTGGCCATGCAGCCCGCCGCCACCCTGCTCTCTCTTAGGATGAGTTCGGACGGCGTTCCGTCGAGCTCATATCCTGCCGGCTTGATGAAGCTGAAGAAGAAGGAGTTTCGCGCTCAAGCAAGGGCGTAAGTCGGTGATGGAGTACATGCGAGTTCAACCACTTGGCTCGTTATGCTCCATCCGAGGTGGCCACCGATGAGGCCAAGCAGAGAAGTTCATGGAGGGTTTGTGCGAGGAGCTGCAAGACAGGCTCTCCATTGTGGACTTTGTTGACTTCGTGCCTTGGTGGACAAGGCCATTGTTGCCGAGCACAAGGCGAAGGCGCTGGGCGAGTCCCGCAAGCGCAAGTGGGAGGCCCAATGATGCGCACAGCCGGCCTCTCCCGTCCTCGTGTCGGGCCTACTCCAGGGGCCCGTTCTGTGGCTTCGCTACCACCGAGACTGCAATATATAGATGCAGGTTTATTCCAAAGGAATGGCTTCTGTGGTTATTTTGCAGAAATGCAACATTTGCGATTGAATACAAATAATAGATTGAAAGCATAATTTAAAACAAATAAGCAATATTAATTTAATGATTGTTTCCACAAAGACACACAATAAAGCCGATTGATTCACATGACCATATGATTGAGATCACACAGGCTCCCAATCCCACATTTTATGAACACTACCCCTCATGTGAAATCCCCGAGCGTTGTCCATGACCGAGGACACGGCTATTCGAATAGATTAATTAACACTCTGCAGAGGTTTGTACACTTTACCCACACGATACAACTAGTGTAGCTAGCACTAATCGTAACAAAACAGTTCGGCAACCGTCTCAACATTGGCGTTCTTATTCACAGATCCCATATCACAAAGCTTAACCTATCCACCGAACCCCAATGTTGAAACTCAGAACCTACTAAGTTAGGCTGTCACGGACATGCGGTCGTCTGATAAGCTTCAGTTCAATGGCACACAAAGTTAAGTCCTTAATTGACCAAGGCAAGACTTCCAGTTTTTCTAACTAAACCACACAGATAAATCCCAATCACAAAGCCACCGGTTCACACAGTATCCACCACTTGCCTCAGTCTAAATCCTTTACCACCCAGTTGGTTTTGTGCAACACATGCCATCACGAGTAATAGCACACAGCACACACAGTTTTATCACACAGTTCCATAATCACTTAGTCAAATTTCATAATTGCACTCACATGCGATGATGACTCGTGGCATGGCTAAGCAATTCTAGTCGGTCTAACCAACCGTGTTGGCAATATGCTAATACCAACTAAATAATAAACCAATCTAGGGCGACAAAAGATTAAGGTATACAAGTAGGCAAGGTGAACATAACAGATTGGATCAATAACTAGCCCAAAAGCAGTTAAATACATAATTAAAATAAATGCAATACTTCCACACAATATAATTTGGGAAACTAGGATTCAATATGATCAAAGGTATGACTTGCCTTGGAATAGGTCTATGTACTGGTCTTGAACTTGGTTGAAGCCTTCTTGACGAAAACCCCGAAGTATCGACGTCACGCACAAACGAAGCAAAACAACCAAAACAAATAAATAACAGAGGCAAAACAAACTCCAAAAATTAAATAAAAATAATAATTAGGTAGATCTCGAATTTAGACAAATTTAGAAATTTGAAAGGGCTCAATCGGAGTTAGGATGCAAAAGTAATGGCCTTTGGAAGATTGAAAATACATAAAATCTGAAAATCGATATTTCATGAATTTCCAATTATTTTCCTAAAGGAAAATCAGATTATTGCATGCCGACGTCGTGGAGGAATTTCGGAAAAATAATAAAAGAAATCTCGACATGTGGACCCACATGCCGAGAGGCTAGGCTCACGGTGGACTAGGTCCACCGAGCCTCGGACTCGGTCCGTGGATCGCCGCGTGGCGCACGTGGGCGCCGACCGGGCGCCACTCGCCGCCACGCGCGCACGGGCCGACGCCGGCGCCGGCGTGGATGACGACAAAGCGGCGGCGCTCGGGACCGCACGGCAACGGCGGCGCGCGCTCCGTGAGGTCCGATGGTACGATTGAAGCCGTGTTATGCGAACACGATGGTGCACTCACGAGCGGCGAGACACTCGAAGATGGCCACCGGCGAGGGTTGAGCGGCGAGGCCGGCTTTGTCGAATGGAGTTCGGCGAGGTTTTGGCGACGCGAAGGGTCCTAAGGTAGCCCCGGCGCCACCGATCTCGGTGGTGCACTCGGCGGCGACGCGGCGGCACCGACGGCGGCGAAAATGCGAAGAACGAGCGGCGGAAACCCTAGAACTCCACCGCGGCGCGCTAAGGCTCGAAGGAGATGAGGTGGCGGCTGCTGGTTGCGGAGGTCGTCTGGCTCGGGGCTATTTATAGGGTGGGTGCCGGGATAAGGAATCCTAAATTGAGGATTTCGGTTGAAAACAGCGGAGATAGAGTTCGTTCGATCCGATGGAGGCGAATCACGCGCGGGAAGATTAGAGATAGAGTTTGGCAAAGAAATCCGGAGGTTTTAGTTAGGAAAGTCCGTTGTCGGATTGAGCTTCTAGAAGACGGCAATGGCGGCGGCTCTCCGACTTCGGACGCGAGAAGAAGGCGCGATGAAGACGAAGCGGCGACGCGGCAAGCGGGCCCACACGTCGATGGCTAGGGTTAGGTGCGGCGGCGTGGCGGTGCGCGCCACGGCGGACTCAAGATCCGCCGTCCCGATTCAATCGAGCGGTCCACAATCAAAGGACATTCGGACCGTCTCGGTTGCCTCACGCGCATCTAGCCGTCCATGCTTGATCCAACGGCGGAGAAGCGGCGCGCGCGAGAGAGAGAGAGAGGTGACAGCGTCCACTGTCGCTGGGAGGCGGCTGGCTGTGGCGAATCCAGGCGCTGGAGTTGGGTCAAGGCGGGGACAATGGGCGGAGGGTTGGATTTCGGCCCAAAGAAGATTTCGGAGATTTTAATTAGTTTTTCTAATTTAGAAAATACCAGAAATTCAAATAAGCAATGGAAAATAGCAAATGAACTCAGAAAAATTCTAGAAAAATCTAGAAAATATATCTTAGCACAAAGAACCCAAATAAAATAGTTTTGGCTATTGTTCATGTTGGGATTATTCACATTAAATGTTTTTTTATTATAAAGTCCAATATTAAGCTTTTGAATTAAATTCAAATAAATCCAAATGGTGAATTTTTCCCTACTAACTATTTAAAAGATTTTTTTTAAACTCTGGAAATTGGGATGTTACATTAGCCCAATGAGTTGTTCTCGCTAATTGCGGGGATTCAAAAGTTGGCATATCGCTATGACCGTCCTGGGTCCATACGCGGGGTACGCAACGTTTGGTATGTTCTGGTGCTGAGTGAGTACCTGTGAAATTCAGGGTTTGAGGTTTCGTTAGAGTCGTTGACCAGCGAGTAAGACCTCACGTCTGAGTCTTGTCTGGTACGTATACTGGATACGTCAGAACGAGCATTAAGACATAAGACATTGGTATCCGTTGAGGTGCCATGGTCGCATCTGTGTGAGCGAGAAGCGACTTGGGAGTTGGAGCCTCGCATGTGCGAGCACTACATGGAGCAGTTCATGTCGGTTATCTGTTACAATCGTTGATTCCAGATTTGGTGTTTTTGCAAATAGAATGACGAGAGTAGAATTCGGGGACGAATTCTTTTTAAGGGGGGTAGAATGTAATACCCTAAAATGCGTTAGAGGGAAAAATGAACATTTTATTTTCTTTAGTAGAGGGTTGTATGGAAAAAAAAAAAAGAAAATCTGGGCCATAGGCTTTCAGCCCACAGCGCCATTGCCCAAGGTGGGCCACCACTTATAAGAGCCTAGGGCAGCGACTTTTGACCTAGCCGCCACCCCTCCCAGCGCGCCCTGTCCTGCTGTTTTCTTGACTTTCTCCACCCGCTATGCCTCTTGTTTGCTCTAGCCGCAGCTCTGCCTGCTGCTTTTCTCCATCTGTTGCATAGTGTTCTACCGAATTAAGGCTACATGCTTGCATGCCGTAGCTAGCGGTAGTTGCATGCACTCCACTACCGCATGCATATTTTTATTGGCTGCATGTGCACTGCCGCATGCATACATTTTATTGGCTGCATGCAATGGGATTGTTTGTGGCCCTGCTGGTCAAGGAAGAGACCACAAGGCTAGGGGAAAACCAAGAGGACAGCAAGAAGAAGAAAAACGCAAGAAGTTGAAGGAGAGCTTCGTGGGGATTAGATCATCGTCGTCCCGTGGGTCTTCAAGGGTAATGAGGGTTTTTTCCCTGCTGTTTGTTGATGATTAGCTGCAAATTCGATTAGTTGAATTGGATTGAATTGCTTCTGTTAGAATTTCAGATCTGTCCAGATTGTTGCGGGGCCCATTTCGGATTCTTAGAGGCCGAATTGGAGATTTTCATCTCCTAGAGATTTATAGATATTGTTCTTAGCTTTCGGTGGCCGCCAAGAACACCTGATTCCGACGTACGGATCAAAAGTTATGTTTGTTTTAGTTTCTACTGTCTAGAATTGTGACGAGAATTACCTTTTAAGTTGTCTTCTAAAATATGTGTATGTTAATGGACAAATCAGGGTTTCCTCTCAACTAGGTTATTTTAGATAATTTCATAAAATTTTCAGATTGATAAAGAACGCCCAATTCGGAGTTGTAGATTAAAAGTTATGGTTGTTTTAATTCTGTTGTCTTAATTGTTCAAACAGTTTCTGTTCTGCTGTTTCATTTAGCTGTTAGCAAATTAAATTGGCCGAATTGGGTTATCTCGTCAACTGGAATGTTGTAGATATGTTCGTTAAGTTTATGTAGGATCTGGTCTCACCTCATTTCGAGTCCCAAGTAAATAGTTATGGACAATATCGTGCTGCTGTCTAGGTGTGATTCCAGGGTGCTGCCTGTTTTTCAGATTTGGGGTTTATGGCTATCTCTTGGGTGTTCAAGAGGGTTTTGTAGAATATTAAGTCATGTCGGGTACCATGTTGTTCTTATTTTGTTTATTTAATTGGTTAGGCAGCGAGGCTACGGGTTTGGGAACATCATCGTTGTCTGCTAACGCGTCGCAACGCGGAAGGCAAGTACTTTGCTACTTTTAATGGTTGTGATTTATGAATGTTTACATGTTTATGTTGTGACACCTCGTGTTACAAGAGATGATGAACTATCTATGTTCTTTCGTGTATGTTGAAAATATGCTATGAGATGATGTTCTTCATTGTTCATTTACATTCAATGTATCCATAATTCTTGTTTTATCCACGGGAGTGGATTGTAAGTCCCACCATTTCAATGTGGGCAGATTTGGACATTGTCATGTCTCGTCCACGGGAGTGGATAGAAAGACCCATCAATTCCAGTATGGGCACGTAAGACCCATCAATTCCAGTATGGGCAGAGTTGGACACCTGTATGAAACGTTCTTCATACGGGACTTGGATCCCCGCACTTTTGTTAAGGTGCGGGCTTAAGTGAACACCGACGGTGTGTCACTAGCTATACTGTATAAGCATGTGTGCATCCATTCTTTGATTACATTCATTCATTTCATGCATTCCTAAGTTTTCATTCGGTGTATGTTCGCATTCTTTAATGATGATGTCTTGTTCGTATAAGTGTTATGTTCTTTTCACTGTACTTACTGAGTCATGGACTCATTCTTGCGTTGTTTGTTTATTTTAGGTAATCCCTGATGTTGGCTCACTTGGGAGGGAGTAGACACGCACTACTCATTCACATCATCCTATTCAAGTTCAAGATTAAATTTTGTTCTATCTTTCATTCATTATTGATGAACTGTAATAATTAATTCTAAATGGTGAAGGAAGGATACCTTCTCCACATTACGGTTGATTTATTACTGCATGTGAACCTTCATTATTGATGAACTGTAATAAACAATTTAGATGGTGAAGGAAGGATACCTTCACCATATCCTGGTTGACTTAATACTGCCATTAGATGATATACTTTATTCATATTCTTCCGCATTGTGTTGTATGTTAGAGTAAATAGGTGGCATCTTGGCTTCCGAATAGCCAGGGTGTTACAACGAGTTTTACTTGAATCGCAACAACCCAAAATTCGGTCCTTAATTGTCCAGACAAGTCCACCACTTACAGCTCGTGCACAAAGCACCATCACTAAGCAACACTTGTCCAGACCAAAAGCTCATTTAAAATGACAAAATTTAACTCATAAAACAGATACGAAGATCTGAAATCAAAGTATATAAAGAAAGTTGTGTTTATCCCATAATTGTCGGGTTAATCCCGACAATCAGACTACCGTTTCTAGACTTGAATGGCTAAGCAAACCCGAACAATATAATTTCACACATCCTATCATAAGCATTTCAGTACTGGAATAATTCATGGATAGCCACAAGGACAACATAATAGGATGTGTCTAACTATTCATCACAAAAATAGCGACATTATCAAAATAGCATGCAAGCAATTATCATTGCACTAACTTAACAAAAAGTGGGATCAAATATGATGCAAAAAGAAAGTTCAAAGGATGCTTGCCTTGCTGGTAGAGTAATTGTTCACTCTCGGTGGCGTAGGAATCAATATCAATAGGCTCGAAATCTATATAAGTACAACACCGAATAAACATCGAGAAATACTCCAAAAATTCAGATGCTCAAAAATGCATGATTTTTCTACAGTAGCTAAGTCATGATTTTATATGATTTTTAGGGAAAGAATTATTTCATTTTGATTTAGTATATGAAAGTTATGATGGTTTGAATTTCAGTTTTCGATATGTCCTCTATAAGTAATTTAATTATGAGGTGAAAATTTGTAGAGCAGTGGTGAGCATAAAGATTTCATGGGTACATAGGCAATATTATTACAAGTTCAAAACAGTTGAGTTTGCTCCAATTGGAGTTTTCGTGATTTAGTTATTGATTTCTAAAGTTATCAGCATTAATAGTGTAAAAATAATGCCCTTTAGGATCATTTTCCTCAAACTATAGTTTCTGTGACAGAGGTAAGTTTGAAACTACTTTTATAATTAAGTTTATTTGAAATAGAAATTATCAAAACTGATTTCACTGTTTTTGGAATTTCTAAGAATTACTTATGAATTTTTAAAGTTATCAGCCTTTTTCTATTGTAAAAATAATAGTGTTTATAGCTCATTTTCCAAGATAATGCTCTCTGCTACAGAGACAAGTTTGAAACCAATTTTAATATAAAGTTTGTTCAAAATGAAAATTTTCAGAAGTGGTTTCATTGTTTTTGGAGTTAAAATGAATTTGTTATGCATTTTAGAAGTTAATACTAATTTTTAGTGTGCAAATTAATAGATTTCGAATTTTCCTAACGTATTTCATACTTTTCTCACCGAACCACGCGCTAGCCGCAGTAGCTGATGCGCGGGACCGAAAACAGTGCCGTTTTCTATTTAACAACAAGTTTAATAAATCGAACTGACATGGGGGTCCCGCCCGTCAGAGACTCGGTCCACGGGACTTGGTCTACCGACGCACGCGCACGGTGCACGGGCTTAAAGCCTAGGGCCCACATGTCATCCACTGTGGCTTTAACCTCAACGTTCCCGTTTACTGTGTGTGGGCTCCATGTGTAAGTGAAACATTAGACCGGCTAAGACATCATTTAATGACTAACTCATCATTAGCTATTTAAAGATCGAATCATGGTCCTAATGACCTTGCTACAGTGTGCCGGACGGCCCGACACGCTTCCGTTCGCTTGCCCGGCGGCTCGCCGGCGATTCCGGCCACGGCGGCGCCAGCCAAGGGCATGTACAGATGCAAAATAGTAATGCGCTCCTAAACAGAGTAGCCTCGACGGCTGAGCCAGCCTGTACCGACGGCTAGCCGGAGTTGAGCGGCGGCGCTCAATACGGCAAACACGAACACAGCAATGTGTTGCTCCGCAGCGGCATTCAAGCGGGTGCCCAGGTCCTAGGGGCTAAATGGAAGCTACCTGAGCGGGAGAAGGTGATCGAGGAAGCCTGGAGTTAGCTGGAGCTTGGTCGGTGCCGGAGAAGAAGGCGGCGGCAACACGGTTTCACGCGAAGAAGTGACCCTGAGCAAAACCAACACAAGTGAGTGGTCGGAGCAGCTCCAGGACCATACTAGGGTGCTACAAGCAGAAAGAATCGGCCAATGGCTTACCGGATCAAGGTGGGAGGTGAAAGGTTGCTTCACGGCCGGAAATGGTGCAAACTTCGATTCAACAAGATCCTGCCGTGCATTACCAAAATTAGTTTAGGGGTTTTTCTCAGTGGCCTAAAACACGTGAGGTGACACGCAAAGTTGAGGATAATACCTCCCGGACACGAAGAAGGCACGAAGGTGTCCTCGGGTGCGCGCTCTCGACGTGAGCTAGAGCACGAAAATGAACCGGAGGCTACAAGCAAGGACAAGATCTGAGATTAGCAAAAATGGAGAAGGCATTGAAGACAGAAGAGAGGGAAAACACCCGGTGGAAGCTTACCCAAGCGAGGAGCACAGGCGAGCTTCCTTCTTCTCGGTCAACAGAGAAGAAGTGAGGGAGAAGGAAGGGCGCGAGGGTAATATGGCGAGAGATCTTTGGAGTGGGTGCGGTGTGCGAGGAGAAGCCCGGGGATAGACCAACGGACGCGGTGGAGTGACAGGGGCTCAGCGCGTAGCGACCGCGTGGCGAGGAAGCCCTGCGCGAGCGCCTGCCCGAGGAAGAAGAAAGGCCTGACAGGCGGGCCCGTTATGCCAGCGACTCAAGGCGCGGGGGTAAGCCGGCGTTGCGTGGCTCAATGTGGACTGTTAGATCTGGATCTGATGGATGAGATCTCAAGTGTTGTTTTGAACTACCCTCAAGATGGGGAAATCTGGACCATTGATTTCCGATCCGAAGGCCTGCATGTCGCGGTGCAATTAGGCGGTTGGGCTGAGCCGGCTCGTCGAGTCGGGCTCGAGCCCGAGGAACAGTACCGGTCGATTTGGGTTTAGGGTTTTGACTGATAATTAAAATAGTTTCTCCACTTTGACCAGAGGCTTAAAAATAGAAATAAAAATCCTAAAATCATGAAATAATTTCTGGGGGTTCCTGGGATAGCCTAGTGTCCATAAAAATTATTGAACCCTATTGTTCATGATATAAAGTGTGTAATTTAAATTCAAACATAATGTTGGTCTTTAAATTGTGTTTGAATTTTCATAGGGTTCAAACCAGTCCCAAAAATTTGGGAAAATTATATTAATTCATGATAATTAATATAGTATTTGAATAAATTATTTCCAAAGGATATTTAGTAGCATTTATTTCAGTTTTTAGTTTGGAGTTCAATTCAAAGTGTATGTTTCATGTGTATTTTTTGAGATTTTTCAAGTACAATATTTAAATAAAAAGTCTCAAAACATGATGCATGCTAATGAGATGCATAATAACCTCTTTATTAATTTGGAGATGTGACAATTGAGAAAGTCAAAATTGATGCCTAGAGCTGATGGCCCTTTCAAAGTGTTAGAAAAGATTAATGATAATGTATACAAGCTTGAACTGCCTACAGATTTTGGGGTTAGTCTCACATTTAACATTGCAGATTTGAAGCCATACTTGGGAGAAAATGATGAGCTTGAGTCGAGGACGACTCAAATACAAGAAGGGGAGGACGATGAGGACATCCCTAACTTGGATACAACCGCGCCTACACACACAACTGATCCACAACCAGTGTTACAAGGACCAATTACTTGAGCTCATGCTCGCCAACTTAATCACCAGGTGAATTCGTTCATAGGTTTATATATTACTGAGAATAGACCGCTACATAATGCAAGTGATTTAGTTATGCTTAGGAACATGGGAAAGGATCAAGGTATGTGGAGTCATGGACAAGCATAGTAGGCATAATGGAGGTCATGACGTCACCTTGGGTCCAAGCCAAGCAAGAGTTCGAGTTGGGCTCGTTTTGGATTCGAGTTGCTGCGACAGTATTAAGTTCAAACGGCCATAACTTCTTCATACAGACTCCGTTTTGGACGTTCTTGGACTTCATTGAAAGCTTATCAAGTCTACATTTCAATGGATCCAACCTCAGCTTCAAATTCCAGCCGAGCCGGCCATAATCAATAAAATAATCTATGTTTGTTTTTGAACCCAAGTCAAAAGGGTGCTACGCCACCTCCTCTTGGGCCCATGGGCCTTGTAACCCTAGGGGCGTTCGTCCACTTCCCTGGCCGCCACCCTTGGTCGTCTTCCCATATAGGAGCCGTCGTCTCTCTTTGCTACAACTCGGATTTCGTTGAGTTTAGGTTTAGCCATTGTTCAAACTTCTGTTCTTCAGTTGTGTGAGACGAGCACCAGTCAAGACAACCTTCTGGATCCCACCTTTGTTTTTCAATACCATCTACGCTACATTCTTATTCGCAATATCAGATTGCATATATTTTATTCTTGCTAGTTCTTCGATTGTTCGCAGGAATTGAACCTCATGTTCAAGTTGATCGCGCTTCCAGCACAGTCAATAACATCTCAGAGTTGGTTTAACGATTGCTAAAGCGCAAGCATTGTCGTACGGTTGTAGTCGGATCGCGAGAGTCATCTCCATTAAAATCGATAGTTATCAATCTCATCGAAAGATCGGGCACCTCGCCTCCCATCACTTGCCATCTCAACCCTTTTGCCTATACTCTTTATTAATTTAATCATGATAATATAGTTCCAAATTTTGAGCTCTAAACAAAACTTTACTAAATTGTCAAAAGATAAAAGGTAATACTCTATTTCAGTCAAACAGGAGATCACAAGTATCACAAATTGAAATCTACATTACCAACAACTTGACAATCTTCAGTGTATATACTGAAAGCAAAATCACAAGTCCAGTAGCAAAGCCGAATGGCTAGCAGAAGAATACTCAAACTTGATTGCTATATATCAATATAACCAGAGCAGAACAACTAGTTATACCTAGAGCAACAGATTGACTTCAGATCAAGAGATAGTAGCAAGAACACAATAGAGCTCAAATAAGAACTAATTATCAAGTCAATTTCAGTATACGACAAAAATCATCATAGAGTAGAAAAGCAAGCCCACATATAATTCATTGCAATATATCTCCTAGTAGCACACACATATATATAATCAAAGTGAACTGCAATTGGAACAAAGAGATACTTACAGAGCCGGCGATATTCAAAACCACCGAGCACCACAAGAATCAAATCCAAAAGCTTCTTCCTCCTCAGGTCAAGACAAAATCAACCTCAAGAACTCCAATTGAACCTGGGGAGGAGGCGACGAGTTAGAGAGGACAGCGAGGTTGGTGATGAGCTAGAGAGGAAGAGGACACCGACGACGAGTGGAGAAATCTGGGTTGGCAACGACGTGACGTAGTAGGGGGTGGCCGGGCGTTGTCGGGGACTCAGGGCTGGAAGCAGGGGTGGTGTCGAACATGAGTCACTCCCAAGGAGCAGTAGGGACATCGTCGATGGCGGCGGCGACATCGAAGTCGGGTGCGCTCAGGTAGGGAGCCAAACGGGCGAGTGAAGAGTAAGGCGCTAGGGAGGGGAAGCGATGAGTAAGGGCGCAAACCCTAGCGGTACCCTACTAATAAAGGGTATCACAGACGGTTCTATTATGGAATCGTCTATGATAAGTAATTACAGAAGGTTCCATAATAGAACCATCTGTGATATGCGACCATATCTATTATGTGATAGTTCATTCTATAGCTACTATTTTTTTACTAACACTAGCCCGTTGGTGCTCCGTCAACGCTGTGAGCTACCACCCCATGCAACCATTCCTAGCTCATCTCCACTTGACGCCGCCTCCAATGTCGTCTATCCTTGAGCATAATACCCCCTCCTATCTTCATTCTTCCTCACTTTTCCTCATTTTGGCCGAGGAAGAGGACGCTGGTTCTAGTTCCTCTCTCAGGTAAGCTTCGAACCTTTGTGTCTTATCTCGTTCTCCTTCGATGCTATTTCCATTTTGCCTAATGCCAGCTCCTACCTTACCTTGTAGCTCTCAGTTCAACTTCGCGCTCTCGGAAGTCCAGAGCGTGCTCCGAAGGACACCGCCATGTCTTCTCCATCTTCGGGAGGTATTATCCCAAACCTAGCGCGTCATATCACGTCCCTAGGTTGAAGATTTGAAACCCCTCAACTAATTTTTCCTTTGCACGGCAGGATCTTATGGATTTGAAGATTGAACAATTTCGGCTGAAGAATAGCCCTTTCGTCTCCCATTCCGTTTTGGTATGGCATTGTCAAATCCTTTCTGTCTATACCTTACTTATAGCATCCTTAAGCTATTCCGAAGCTTCATTCATCCTGTTGCTTAGATCAACTCCTCCACGTTGAATCTCATCGCCGTCGTCACCTTCTTCGATGCCGGCCCAACTCCGACCATCCCTACTCAGCTTCATCGCTCAGGTAGCTCCCTAGTAGCCCCGAGATGCTCGAGCACTCGTTCAAGATGACGCTGCGGAGCTATATCACGTTTTGCATGTTTGTCGTACTTCTCACCGTCGCTCAACTCCGGCTCACTGCCATTCTGGGCAGGCTCAGCCACCGTAACCACTCGCATTAACTACGCATGGCTATTGTGGACCTCATCCAAGCCTTGGCCAGCGCCGCCGTGGCGCATAGCACCGGCAAGCCGCCAGGCAAACGTGCGGGACAGAGCTCTCATTGTCGTACGTGGACAAAGACTATAGCAACGTCATTAGGGCATTGATTTGGTCATTTATTGTCTAATCATTGCTTAGTAATTAATGGTTGTCCTAAAGTAGTGAACGAGTCACTTACGCGAGCCCATGAATAGAAAACTAGAGCAATTATTAACCTGGTTTCTTTTAGAGCCTATGACGTGTGGGTCCAGCCATTAAGTGCATAGTAACCCCTCACTATGGATGTCTGAACGTTCCTATTACTTTCGACCGTCCATTTTGAGATCAATGTTCCAGATCGCTTGGGCCGTTCGGACCATCCGAACATTCCCATTACTTTGAACCGCCCGATTTCGATTCAACCGCCAAGATTGGTTGGGCTGTTCGGACCGTCGAATGTAACCTATCGTTTGGACCGTTCCATTAGATCTCAACGGTCCAAACGTTTTCAGCTTAGGGTTTATAAGAAAATATGTATATCAATTATTTATGAACTGTAAATTGTTTTAAACTTCAAAACGACATAAGTAAATCATTTTCACTCCTTTTTGGATGATTCAAATTTTGTTGGATTATATTTTTAGTGTACTTTATTTTTATATGGTTTTTAGGGCTTGTTACTATTCTAGAATTATTTGGTACTAGAATTACTTTCGGTTTAGCATTATTTTTGCACCAAAAATTCATTTAACTTGAAAAATACATAAGTATTTCTCTGTAACTCCAAATAGAATGAAATCAATTTTGTTGGATTCATCTGTTATTGTACTTTATTGTAGAGTAGGTTTTGATCATGTTTCTACCTCTGAAAATTTTATTTTACACATGATTTGTGCACTACTTTCATAATTTTGGAAAATCATAGAAAATTCATCTTAGCTCCAAATGAGGTGAAGCAAATTGCATTGTTCATCTCATGTGGTGCTCTGTCTACCATAAAATTTTCATATTCACCACCTCTCTAGCAATTTGTGCCAAATATTTAATTTCGGATGAATATTAACCGAGATGAATTTTTGCAGCATTTATTCCAAAAGTTGATTTTGTTTTGGCTATAACTTTTGCATACAACATCCAAATCAATTGAGTTTTATTGCTAAATTCATTTAAAATCATGCTCTAGCGTCTGTGTGAATTTCATGATTTTGGGATGACTTTGGATTTTGAGTATTTTCGGTGTTATTCGTTCTTATTGTTTCTTCTCGATTCTTTCGATAGTTTCCGATGATTCCTTTGAATATAAGAGTGATCCTCTGCAGTAAGAGAATTATCTCCAGCAAGGCAAGCTGAAGTTTTTCCTTTGATCATGTTGATCCTATTACTTTCAAATTCTAATATCTTGTTTGCAAATTGTATGCATGCATGCTTTAATTTGATGTTTAAATTATCGTTTGAGTAGTTGATCCTAAATAGTTGCGTAAACTGTAGGTAAATATTCATCCTCTACTACTGAGCCTAGGTTTATATCCGTTGTGATTTTAGAGCTCGATGGATGGGCTCTAGTCACTTGAATTGTAGTTTACGAGTTGATGTCGCTTAGAAATGCTTAGAGCGGTAGAATGGGGATCATCGCCTCAGCGATGGTCAGTATATCATCACTCCAAATATTTAAGTCAGGGTACTCATGTATGTATTGTATTTGAGAAACTAAAACTGAAAATAAAATATTTTAGACCTGGGCACATTGGTTGGATGGTGTGATTGTGGGGTGTGTGCTTGGTGCCTGAGTCAACAAAAGCTGAATTACTTGTGTCACTGATCCAAGCATTATCGTGTGCATTCCACATGAGGGTATTAGGAACCCCTCTTGACTTAGTACTTTGGGAGGTGTTAATTAATTAGTCGCTGGTGGTAGTTGTAGGAGAAAAATATTCTATGTTGTTGGGCATGTGAGGGTGGGTTTTGGATTTAGGTTCCCACGCCTAAGGAGCATCGGTAGTCATTTTAGCTGACCGATGTCTCTAACACAACGTATGGGTCCCCAGGTTCACAGAGGGTTAAACCCCATACGTGCGACTCTTAATTAATACATTCTATTGAAAAATATCTCATAGGACTTAGCCGTGCCGACATACCTAAGGAAGTGTGCTAAATAGCTTGGCGAAAAGGTGGTCTGATATGTGGATACAGTTGTACACCCCTGCAGGGTATAAACTATTCGAATAGCCTCGTCCTAGGTTATGGACATACTTGGCTAGGTCGTGCAAGAATTAGACTATAACTTTTTCATTAAAACTTGAAATCGGGTGGTACGAATGGGTAATTCGTGCTATGCTGTGGTGGCTGTTTGGAAGTCACCTCTAGGATGTTATTTATGCTTATAATTATTGTCTCGCTGTTATTTAAACAAATAAAATAGATTTGTTAAATTGCCTTCAATCTAGTATATTATTGCAAATAAAAAGTTGCTTTATGCGTCAAATGAACCCTATAGCCCACTCCTTTGATTCAGCTTGCATGTAGCTATGTATAGGTTTGTTATCCGTAAGTCTTGCGAGTATGTTTTTGTACTCAGTTGCATTGCTTAATTGTTGCAGAGGAGGTTGATCCCCAAGGGATCGACTATTGTGAGACCGACTTTGCACAGGACGACTAGCTTGGCGGCCTGGTTGGTTGCCTTGTGGGTAGGGGCAAATCAGTTGGCTTTTGTTATCACCATCTTATGGCTATTGCTTGCACTGCTACTTTAGTTATTTACCTTGTCATTTGGTCAATCGACCCCTTTTGTAATAACTCTATTATGTGTATGTCTTTTGGATATTGTACCATGCCGTATTCAGTAATGTAATGACTTATGTATGGAATGGATGCTATGTACCATTTGGGGGAGGTGGGAGGATGCCTCAGCAGGGAGGGATCGGGCTGCTATTCACCCGAGTGAAGACGTCGACAAAAATAGTGCTTCCGGCCGGAGGAGGGGAGAAGATGAAATTCCGACGTGGTGGCGGTGCGGCGGTCTTCACGGGGGAGCTCGAGCTCTTCGGGTGTGTCTGGTGATGGTTTTAATCTTGTTTTAGTTTTTGTTTTGGTAAGAGTTGGAGTGCGAGTCGTACGTAGAGTTATCTCCGGTTTGTTCACCAAACCAGATTCGTATGCGTGAGTCGGTTTGGAGTTGCGTGTGTATAAAATAGGGCCAGAGATATGTAACTATTGAGAAGGAGAGTTGAAGAAATAAAAAAAAAACACAAAAAAAGAGGAGTTCCGAAACAAAGAGGAGCGCCGGTTTCGGAGCCCCAAGAGAGAAATCGATCTGTGCATCGTGTCTGTGTTTTGGCGTTCTTTGTCTCGGTGATTTCTCCAACAAGAAGAAAGTACAGAGGCTAGGCAAGACATCCGAAGGCCAGCACGTTTTGCTTCTTCACGTGTAGACCAACCAAAGGAAGCAAGAGGCAGGAGGCACTACGTCGAAGGATAGAGGGACCCATGGGGAAAAAGAGAGGCGTGTCACTGGAAACCGAAGGACAAACACTATACCATGGCATAGTATTAAGGGCAATGCAACTGCCGGCAAAAACTACGTTGCAAGGCAATTTATCTGCCGGGAATGTGTATTCCCGGCACTTATTGCTGCCGGTAAGTCTTTGGAAAAACATTTCCGGCGAGATATGTGCATTCGAGCGATTAACCGCCTAGAAAAGTCGTTTTTCCCTGGCAGTTAGAGTTTTCCGCGCTTAGAGTTTCCGGCGATTAGAGTTTTCCGTGATTAAGCGTATTGCGGCGATTAAACCGCCTCGAGTATCAATTTTTCCCAGCAGTTAGAAGTATTGCCGGCAGTTAAACTACCCTCGATTATCAGTTTTTCCCGGCAGTTAGACGTATTGCCGGCAGTTAAACTACCCTCGATTATCAGTTTTTCCCGGCAATTAGACGTATTGCCGGCAGTTAAACTGCCCTCAATTGTCTTTTGCACCATTTAACCATAAGCAGCTCTATGGCTTATCAAGCACTTAACAGCAATATCAAATGCTAGCTGCACCTAGCCATCCATATTCTTTCGAGCATACATAGAAGTTTAAAGTGAGCAATCAAGAGGAAATAAGCTATAATATTTGTAGGAAATGTCTACAGTTAATGTAAAGAAATACATAAAGATGACCATTGATGTTTAGGGATAACTGTATGTTGGAGCTCTAACAAATGAATAAATTAAGTGAAGTCAATAAAAAGTGCATTGAGATCTCCAAGTATCCTTATCATAATATGATAACACCAATCTATTTTACATACCAAAATATGCTTTTATTTGAGTAACACTCCAAGAAATGTGCTCTCCACTAGATTCTTTAACCGCTTGCTCCAAGAGAGCGCATGCTGCGATATGTGCTCCTGCTGATTGACCCATCAAGTAGATCCTGTTGGTTGGTGATAAATTAGTTTATTAATGTAGTGAAAGCTAAAAAGTGCCTAAACCTTGTAGTGCACTTAAAAGACAACATCTAAAGCAGAGCAATTGTAGAGCCCAAACAGATGAATTGCAAGTCTTGACAAAAATCATTAGTAAAAATAGAAGTTATGTTATTACTAGAATGCATGGAAATAATACTATCATCATTTAATTAAACACAGTTAGGCAAAACAAGAATGGTAAATAAAAGTGCACAAAGACACCTCAGAAATCAATACAAAGATGGATTTTACCCGCACTATTTCATCAGCAAACTGTACCAAGTACCATGCACAACCAGATTAGAGCCCTTTGATCATAAGTTAATTCTTTACTAGTCAGATTTGTTCTTCCTTATTTTAGGGGCATAATTACATATAGTTCAAAGGGGAAATGGCCAAGTACAGGAGAAATATTATAAAAAAGCAAAGTCAAGCTATAATCCTTCCAGTAACCCAGTTTAGTTGATCTACATGCAATTAGAGACTAACCAAACCAAGATTTTAAAACCTACCACAAGAGATATGAGTTGTCAATAATGATTTAGAAAGACCAAACAAAAACATCGTATGCATCAAGATTCAGCAATGCCGAATGGTGCACTGCACATGACATTAAACATTGTGCTAGAGAAGGATTTCAGAAAAGTATGGTTAAATGGCAAACTCTATGACAAATAATTCAGTGTCATACCAACCACTAAAGTATATATGATGTTTTTGAATGAAGCGTAGCATTCCTTGATAGCATAAGTAAAACATTTATGCCTTGGAATGCTTCACGACGATTAATTACTTCTTGTAAGAATGGACGTGAGATAGTGCTAGAAAATAAATTTATATTGTAAGCTTATGTTGTACCTAGGCAGATCCATCCATCTCTTATCCATAGCTGCTATATAATATCAAATTTCAAAAATTACCTAAATTTCACAAACTATAAGAATAGTCGGTCAGTAAATACGTATGAATGAACAAGTGCATGTTCAATGGGACAGCAAAACTTTGTAAATTTGTTTTCCTAGGTGGTGCATTGGGTCTTAAATAATTGATAGCCCGGTAACCTTCTCATTCAAAATTTCCTGGTGAAGACTGGGATATGGTGTACTGAAACCAAGTATGACCAATTTAACCCAAGTTATATCAAGTTAAATTGGTCATACTGAATGTTATAATGACAGTACAATATCAAGAAGGCATTGGTGTATGAAGTTCTAGAATAACAGTGCACTAAACGACTAAAGGTTTATGACAGAATGTTATGGGCTATTCACATGCACAATTCATCAGCCAACTTCATGAATGTGCATAACAATGCAGCCAACCTCTTCCATAAAAAGCATAACAAAACAAGTCACATTTGACCTTAGCTAGTTGTTGGGTCTAGCTAGATACAAACAAAAAAGAAATATGCAGTCCTTGTGTGCAAGTTCTAGTTTTTGATGACTTGTGATTTGTGAAGCTCATGACACCACAATCAGAAATTGCTATGGGCATATGATAGATTCTCAGAACATGACAAATATGGGCATTTGAACTAAAATTACATCAACCAACATCCAACACCACAACTGTAAATTGCTATGGGCATATGACAGATTCTCAGAACATGACAAATATGGGCATTTGAACTAAAATTACATCAACCAACATCCAACACCACAACTGTAAATTGCTATGGGCACATGACAGATTCTCAGAACATGACAAATATGGGCATTTGTGTAATACCCGATTATTCGATATCGAATGCTGTAAGATTAGAGAGGAAATAAGTTAAAATTCAGAATTTTAGGAGAAGTATGGGCCGCCAACCCATATTCGAGAAGAGGAGCCGACCATAGTGGCCCAAGGCCCATGAGTGGGCCGGCAGCCCATTAGAAGGCAAGGGGAGGGGAGGGGACCAAACCCTAGCCCCATTTGCTACAGTAGCCGCCGTGCTACAGTAGCCTCGTGCTCTGATAGCGGTGTGCTCACGTGCCTCGCCGCTTGCTGCTCCTCCTCTCCCCGGCGCCATCTTTCCTGCTGCTTGTGGCCGACCGTGGGAAGAAGAAGAAGAGGAAGGAAGAGAGGATTGAAGGAGAATTTCTTCGTGGGATTTGATCAGCGATCTCCGATGGTTCTACAAGGGTAATGATCGATTTCCCTCGCTGTTTAGGTTGTTTTAGATGCGAATTCGATTAGTTTGATTGGATTGAATTGCTGCCGTTAGAATTTCAGTTCTGTCCTGAATGTTACGTGGCCTGTTTCGTGATCTTAGAGGCCGAATTTGGGTTGTCCATCTCCTAGAGTTTTGTAGATATTGATCTTAGCTTTCGGTGGCCTCCAAGAACACTGAATTCCGACTTTCGAGTCAAAAGTTATGATAGATTTACTATCTGCTGTCCAGAATCCTGACGAGAATTAGCAGTCTCTGTATAGGTTGATTTATGGCCTAGTTAGAGGGTGATTCAGAGGTCTTGCCCATAACAACTTTTGAAGGTGATATCACTAGCTTTCAGGATTGATAAAGAACACCTCATTTGGAGTTATAGATCAAAAGTTATGCACTTTTCATTGTGACTGTCCAGATTGTAGATCAGTCTGTCCAGATTGTATGTTAGTTTTTATCTCTAGTTTTGTCCCGTGTGCCACTTTTTGTTAAAGGCAAAATTTGAATGTCGTGCCAACTAGGTTAGTGTAGGTAATTTCATAACCTTTTCAGATTGTTAAAGAACGTCCAATTTGGAGTTGTACAACAAAAGTTATGGATATTTTAATTTAGCCGATATTTCTATCTATTAATTCAGTCAACAGATTTGAGCCGTGGGCCAAATTTTATTAGAGGCAAAATCTGAACTTTTGCCCAACCAGAGTATTGTAGATATGTCAGTTAAGAATCCATGGAAATTGGTCTCACCTCATTCCGAGTTCCAGACCAATAGTTATGTCAATTACCGTGCTGCTGTCCAGAATTAAGTTATGTAAGAAATTGTTGATTTCAGTTTAAGCTTTGTTTTAATGACTAGAGTCATCGTGGAAGCGATGTTTAACGTCGATTAGTAGTGTTGGGTATATTATGTCCTTATTGAAATTATTTTACTTGTTTAGGAGGTGAAGCCTCGGGTTTATGAGTATCACCTTTGCCGACTAACGCGTCGCATCGCGAAGGCAAGTACATTGCCACCCTTAATGATTGTGATTGATGAATGTTTATATGGTCATGTCGTGATTTTGTATGATACGAGAGAAGATGGATTGTCTATGTTCTTTCATATGTGTTGAATCCATGTTTTGTTATCATGTCTTTCAATATTCGTATTTCATTCTATGCATTCATTATGCATGTTTCATCCACGAAAGTGGATTGCAAGTCCCACCATTCCAAAGGGCGGTGTTGGACATTGTCATGTCCGTCCCACGGAGTGGATTTGAAAGACCCATTAATTCCGAATGGGCATGTAAGACCCATTAACTCCAAGATGGGCAATGTTGGACACCGTATGAAACGTTCTTCATACGGGAAGTGGATCCCGCATTTTTGTTAAGATGCGGGCTTGAGTGAACACCGACGGGTGCTTCATCGCTATACCGTATATGCATGTGTGCAGTCCATTCCTTTGATTTTGAGCATTCATATCATGTTTTCATTTGTAATCGCCAGTGATGTGATCGAACTCGATGATGAGTTTGTCTTATTCATATTGAATGATTATCTTATTGATAATCGTATTTGCCGAGTCATGGACTCACTCTTGCGTTGTTTGTTTATTTTAGGTAACCCCGATGTTGGCTCTTGGGAGGAGTAGACACGCACTACTTGTTCACAACATCAAATTCATGTTCAAGTCTAAATTTTAGTTCCATATTTCATTCGTTAACGATGAACTGTAATAATTAAATTATAATTGGAGAAGGAAGGATACCTTCTCCACGGATGTTGATTTATTACTGCGTGTGAACCTTCTTTATTGATGTTCAAGATTAAATAACTTAGAAGGTGAAGGAAGGATACCTTCACCATGTCCTGTTTATCTTAATGCTGTCTTTAGTTGATATACTTGTTTCAAGTTCTTCCGCATTATGGATGTATGTTAGATGTTTTAGGTGACATCTTGGCTTCCGGATAGCCAGGGTGTTACAATTTGAACTAAAATTACATCAACCAACATCCAACACCACAACTGTAAATTGCTAGCCTACCTCATCATGCAGACATGCACCAAATCAAGAACAAGGGTAAGAAACAATGCAGAGAAAAACCCACCAGAAACACAGGGCCTTGTCGGTGCTGGGAGGAAGGGGGCGGCGCTGGGAGGAAGGGCCGGCCAAGGAGGAGGGGAGGAGCCTACCTCGTCACATAGACATGCACCAAATCAGAAACATGGGTAAGAAACAATGCAAAGAAAAACTCACCAGAAACACAGGGCCTTATCGGTGCTGGGAGGAAGGGGGCGACGCTCTGAGGAAGGGGCGGCGCGGGGAGAAGGGGCTAGCCAGGGAGAAGGGGAGGCACGGGGAGGAGGGGCGACGCTGGGAGGATGCGGTGGCCAGGGAGGAGAGCAGCAACGGGGGGAGTGTCGCTGGCCGTCGGGAGGAGCAGGCGGCCGTCGGGAGGAGCAGGCGCGGGGAGGAGGGGAGGCACGGGGAGGGAGGCGGCCGGGAAGGAGGGGAGGTGCGGGGAGATGGGGAGCAGGCGCGGGGAGGAGGGGAGGCACGGGGAGGGAAGCGGCCGGGAAGGAGGGGAGTGCGGGAGATGGGGAGTAGGCGCGGGGAGGAGGGGAGGCACAGGAAGGAGGAGGCGCAGGGAAATGGGGAGCAGCGCAGGAAACGGGAGGGGGAGCAGCGCGGGAGGCACGGGAAGGAGGGGAGGCGCGGGGAGATGGGGAGCAGCGCGGGAGGGGGCGACCGGGGAGGATGGGAAGCACGGGAGGAGGGGGCACGGGAGCGTCCGTCGGGAGGTGCAGGTGGGGAGGATGTTTGGGAGGGGAAAGGGATAAGGTGGAGAGAGGTTCACTACTACAATACAGGCAATAGCAGACACCTCATCACTGCATTTGTTCCAAAGGAGTCGCTCATGTTGAACTTATACTGCACGTTCCCTTTGGAACCGTTTAGAACTGCTCGTGATATGTCCTCATCACGCAGCGGTTCTTATTACCAACCGCTTAGATACTTCGCGCACGGTTGGTAAAAAGAACCGCTCGTGATGAGGACATATCACGACGATGCATATTAAGAACCGTCAGGAAGTATCACGCACGGTTGCGTAATATGAATCGCTCGTGATGAGGACAACTTATCACGCACGGTTTGTAAATAAAACCATTCGTGAAGTATCACGACGGTTTTAATTTTAAACCGCTCGTGATAGCTACTATCACGCACGGCTCTATTAAATAACCGTCGTGATATTATTATCACGCACGGTTTTATTTAGAGCCGTCTCGTGATATCCAACCTCTTCTCCCGCGATGTGTCTCTTCACCATCGCATAACCGTCTCTTCGCCTCGCACGCCGACGATACATGCGTCTCTTCGCCTCACGTGCGCTTACTCCTAATTCTTTATATAAGACGGAATAATTCACCAAGATTAAACTCCTCCCATCGCTCTTCGTCTCACGGTTTTGAGTACGCCAATCGCCAAGGTGAGCATGCAGAGCGATCGAGCCAAAGCACCAAGGCGAGGAGGTCGGTGATCGCCGCTCTTTCTCACGATGTCGTTGTCGACATCGTCGGCCGTGTGGCGCGAGCTCTCTTCAGCCCATGGAGGACCTATGCACCTACGATTAACGTGACGTACATCTTTATGTTCTACAATATACGACGCATATACTACTATTTATTCTAACATCTTGAATGTATGTACGTATAGTTGCAAGGCCTTGTACAAGGTGTCCAAGGAACGCGCGTGGGGAGGCGCGTGGCGCCGAGCGAGAGGAGGCGATGAAGTGGCAGACAACGAGCGCTACCTCGCCGTCGTCAACCACCGCCGCCGCCGCAACCCGGGGCTTGTTTCATCGCCGCCTTGGGCTTGTTCGCGCCCCAAGACATGCAACGCGCCTCATGTTCCCGAACGGCGGCGTGGCCGCCACAAGGCTGCGCCTCGTGCTCGGTCTCCTCCTCTACGGTCGGCGAACGCGCGACGTTGGGAAGCACTACATCAGCCAGTCGAGGACGAGCCGACCGGCGGCGGGTGCGAGACGGCCAAGACCAACCGGAGTGTGCGGGCGGTGCGAGGCTCGCCGCGGACATGGTCCAGCGGCGCGTGGGGAAGAAGGCGGCCATCGGGCGGGTGTGGGCACTGCCGAGGATGGCCACCGTGCACGAGCATTGGCTGCGGTGTGGAAGGGTGGGACGACTACGTGCCCTTCTGCGCAGGACGATCGCAGGATAAGGCATGAAGATACCGCTTTTTGCAAAGGTGTTAGACTATTTGCCATAAAATTTTAGTTTTTAGGTTTCTAGAAAGGTGGTGCACCGGACTATTTTCCAAATTAAATGAATTTTTAATGCACCAAAATATACGGTCCACAAGGACAGAGCGATTACAATTCCACGTTGACATCAAAATATACGTCACGACATATTACAAGTTCATAACACATGATGTTATGGAATAAATTAATTACAATGGAGTAATTTCTTAATTAAAATATAGTCCTTCATGATGATCGACGCGCATATAGCTAGCTTCCTCGCTGGTTCTTCCTCGAGCCCGATGCCGTCTCCGAAAGGAGGCAACTCGTCAAATTGATTGTATTCTTCCTCGCCCACTACATTCTCAACTCCGACAATCCTTCTTTTCCATGAAGAACTACGTGACGCTTCTTATTTGTCGGTCGCCACATAAAGACTTGAACAACTTGGTTAGCCAAGACGAATGGTTCGCCTTTGTATCCGACACGATCGAGGTCCACGGTAGTGACGCCGTACTTGTCGACCTTCACATGTGGGAGATGGACCCAATGGCACCGAAATAGGGGGATCTTGAAAAGCACGTAGTCGAGCTCCCATATCTCCTCTATTTGCCCATAGTACGAGCTCCTCAGCCCATCGGTCCTGAATGCATCTATGCGGACACCGCTGTTTTGGACTGTGCTCTTCCTATCCCGAAATGCCGATAAAATGTGTACCCATTTATGTCATATCCTTGCCATGTGACAATTGTAAATTGTGGCCCTTTGCCAACCATAGCAACAGATCATCACTTGATGACCTCCCGTCATGATTCGCACCTTTACCCATTCGTTGAACCGACACTTGTTGTCTCTCGTGATCCAAACCTCCGACCGTCCGGATTACGCTGGCGTACCATGTCTTTGTGCTCGCCGATGTACGGGGACAGTGGGTCATGTGTTGCAAGACCGTGAAATGGGCTTGAGCGCACGTATCCAGATCGGAGTGATTGATTTCCTTCCGATGGTCCCGATACCATCCAAATTCCCTCATGACGAGACAGAGGCACACCCATCGGTTCCACCTAAGCTATGTAGTCGACGCAGAACTCAATGACCTCTTCGGTTGCATAACCTTCGATGATGTCCCTCCGGTCGAGATCGATTCCGTCACGTAGGACTTGAGAATTCCATATACCTCTCGAACGGTACATATGACGTAGGGACACAGACCGCATATCTTTATCTCTTTCACAAGATGAACAATGAGATGGACCATAATATCGAAAAATGACGGAGGGAAATACATCTCAAGTTGACATAGAGTCGCCACCACCTCGGCTCAGAGCATCTAGTCCTTCGGGATCGATGACCTTCGAGCAATTAAGTTGAAGAAATAACACACCTCAAGATTGCCACTCGACCTTGTTCGGCAAGATACCCCTAATTGCAACAGAAGCATTTGTGTCATCAAGACATGACAATCATGAGACTTCATACCAATTAATTTCAAATCTTGCATAGAAACAAGTTTCTTAATGTTAGCAGAGTAACCAGACGGGACTTTGACACCATGCAAGCTTTGGCACAATTCATTTCTCTCGCCTTGGACATAGTGTAGCAAGTCGGTGGAAGGTATGTTCGCCCTTATCGGTCTCTTCGGTGCTAACTCGGTCCTTATGTTCATATCAACCAAGTCGCGTCGTGCGTTAACACCATCCTTTGTTTTGCCACTAATGTTCAAGAAGAGACCAATCAAGCTTTCACATACATTCTTCTCCACGCGCATGACGCCGATGCAGTTGATTTAACTTCTAAGTGCTCCCAATAAGGCAAGTCCCAAAAATTGACCGCTTATTCCGGATGTTCTTCCGATGGGTTTTAATTTACATCCCTTCCCAAGCACAACATCGATATCCTTAACCATATCATAGACCTCTTTCCTCTAAAAGCCCTTGAGCCGAACTGTCCTCCTTATTTCCGTCGAATTATTTTTTCATCTTGCGGTATGGGTGACTCACGGAAGGAACCTACGGTGACGCATATACACGCTTTACGCGAGTTGTTCACCATACACTCTCCGTAGCATCTAAGCAGTGCGGACAGGCTTTGGCTCCTTTCGTACTGAAGCCCGACAGGTTACCAAGGGCAGAAAAATCATTGATAGTGCAGAACAACATGACGCGTAAAGAGAAGTTCTCTCGTTTGTACGCATCCCACACTTGTACCCTTCGCTCCACAAAGGTCACAAGATCATCCAAGAATGGTGCTAGGTACACATCAATATCGCTCCTGTGTTGCTTTGGCCCTTGGATAAGTAGTGACATCAAAATGTACTTCCGCTTCATACACAGCCAAGGAGGAAGGTTGTACATACATAGGTTC
This sequence comes from Ampelocalamus luodianensis, assembly GCA_036346255.1. Classification (NCBI taxonomy): domain Eukaryota; kingdom Viridiplantae; phylum Streptophyta; class Magnoliopsida; order Poales; family Poaceae; genus Ampelocalamus; species Ampelocalamus luodianensis. Next base: position 122,972 of record JAYEVH010000535.1, on the reverse strand, counting down.
ACGGGCCATGTGCTATGTCGGCTGCTCATGTTACCGAAAGGATTCATTCCATCCGTACTCAACCCTAACCTTATGTTCCTCGGCCCGCACCGAACTCTTTGAAGGTCCGATCGAAGTTTCTCCACCGCGTAATCAGCAGGTGTCTTAGTTTTCCATCTTTCTTACGCTCCTCCGAGTGCCAACGCAGCAATCTTGCCTCCTTTCGGTTCGCAAATAAACGCTTCAAACGTGGGATCACAGCAGATACCACAACACCTTAGCAGAGGTCCTTGCTTCACCTTAGCGGTATTCTTACGCTTGTATCGGGATGCTTTGCACACGGGACATACATGCAAGTCTCGCATACTCTTTACGATACAAGATACAATCGTTCGGACATGCATGTATTCTTTCTACTTCCATTCCCAATGGACAAAGAACCTTCTTGGCTTGGTAGGTGGTGTTTGGGCAACACGTTTCCTCCGAAGAATGTCCGCTAGGAGACCTAACAACGTCGTGAAACTCTTGTAGGACCAACCATTGCTCGCTTCAATTTCAGCGGTTCAAATGCGGTTGACAACCTTGTGTATTCCGGCTTGCATGCCAGAACAAAGGTTTCCGAGTCCTCCATTAAGCGCCAAATTTACAAAACTCTCTCTCACAGTAGTTTCTTACGCATCGCGTAGCATCCGATCCAGATTGTCATCGCACGACCTATCGCCATCAAAAACACACCACATCCGCATATCGTTGACTTCCTCGCCGATGTCATCATTATTAACTTCTGTATAATCGCTCTTCACCGTGGATCGCCCAACATGTATACCCTTTTTGAAACCCCTTCAATCAAGTGCCCTACGATCCGTGTCGGGTTGTTAAAAATCTTCGACACGCAATCAATGCATGGAGAGTACATAAATTCTATCCTTATTCAAGATATCCCTCCCGCGGCTCTTTTAAAAGCAATCACGCCATTAATGTACTCTTCACTCACACGGTTCGCACTGCACATCCATTCGGTCCATCTACGCTACACATGTAACAATTAGTAGTGTTAAATTATATTAATAAACTGCAAATACGTTACTCCTCCTATTAATCGCAAATACGTTACTCCTCCTATTAAGCAAATATAAAGAGTTAAAGATCGTTACCCTCGGAGCTCACGCGAAAATTCCTAATATCCCGCGAGATTCTCACCGTCCTTCTCCTTCGTGCCAATGAACAGGCAAGAGAAGAGCCACAATCGAAATGCGCCACTCCCACATAAGCTTATCCCACTCACAAAAACACTCATTCACAACACTCAAACCGAGAGCTACCACCAAAGCCAAGCCTCACAAAGCAAGCATGCATGCAAGCCAAATGACCATAAGTTGCTAGGGCAACCCACAACCAAGAACAAGGCAAGCAAAATAAACAAGCCTCCTACACCAACACAGAGCAAAGCTTCTCAAGCCCTCTATTCCAAAGAAGAGATCGAGGCGCTAGAGGCGGGGGCCTCTGTGGTCTTTATATTTATAGGGTGAAATATCACGACGGTTCTTATTTCCAACCGTCGTGATACGAGTATATCACGCACGGTTCTCCACAAACCGCTCAGTGTTGAACTTGCACGACGGCTCCATGTGGAACTGTCAGTGATATACTAATATCACGAGACGGTTAATAAGTATAAGCGTCTGTGATATACTCACATCACAGACGGTTCTATTAACAAACCATCTGTGATGTGAGTATATCACACACGGTTATACTTATTAACCGTCTGTGATATTGAGTATATCACAGACGGCTCTATTAAAGAGCCGTCTGTGCAAGTATATCACAGACGGTGCTTCAATAGAGCCGTCTGTGATATCATTTTTATAAAAAGGCGCACCCTAGGGTTTTGCTCTTTACTCGTCACTTCGCCTCCCGCGCTTCTTAGGCTCTCGCGCTCTCTCGGCTCCTCTAGGGTTCGCCTGCTCACCTCCCGGCCGTAAGACCCGACGCCGCCCCTTCATCGACGACGCGCGCCTCGCCTCGACGCGGCCTCCTCCCGTGTCGGCCTCCTCCTCCTCCCGGCCTCCTCCCCGCGCCGGCCTCCTCCCCGCGCCGCCCTCCTCCCCGCACCGGCCTCCTCCCCGCCGCCCTCCTCCCCGTGCCGGCCTCCTCCGGCGCCTCCCTCCTCCCGCGTCGGCCTCCTCCCCGCACCGCCTCCTCCTTGCACCGTGAGTTGTTGTGCGGCATCCTCTCTGTGAGTATTCCTAAAGATAATATGTGAACCGAATCTAGTACTAAAGATATGGCAAATTGATCGGTGGGCTTTGTTGACATGCTCGTGATGAACTTTGTCTTATACTGAGATTGAATGTGATAGTTAGTTGATTCTTGAGCTCTATTGTACAAATTACTTGCTATCACAATTTCATATACTTTGTTAATTTGTTACTTTCGATTGAATGCTAGTTATCACAGACGGTTGAATGCCATCACAATTTGATATACCGTTAGTTCATTCTTGAGCTCTATTGTATTGACGAACCGTCTGTGATGTGACTTTGATAGTCTTTGATAATGTGAACTAAATTGATCGGTGGGCTTTGTTCTGTTCGCTCTGTGATGAACTTTTCTCTTATAATCGATATTGAATGTGATAGTTAAGATCATTTTGAATAGCTTGAGATCATTTGACGCTTAAGCAAAGTATTGTTTAGAGCTCATAGTTTGAATTTATACTATCATATTCATTTAATGAAGAGTATAGACAATAGGATTGAGATGGCAAAGATTTGTTCTTTGCAACTCTCCTTCCGAGAGCACAAACTACCATCAATCCTTCTTTATATATTATACGCTTGTGCATCATTTTCGTTGTTGAGTAAATCGCTTGAATCGTCGCTTAGAGCTTACGATATTGCTTCGCGCATATATAGATAGCAAGTAAGCGACATGGCGCCCGCACCATCTTCGCCGCCGTCCGATCTCCGAGAAAGTGGTACGACGCGAGATGGCAGAGGAACATCGAGAATTCCTCCAGCCTAATGACCGCCACGAGGTCAATGCCAATCGGATCCCTGTGAGTCCCCCCAAAGCAGCGGCGAGATTCCGAACCTTGTGCGAGATACTTGGAAGGGAACGGGTCCCCATCACCACACTGAGCTGGGACACTGTGTCGGATGTTCAGAGAAGCCAGCTGTGGGATGAAGTTTTAAAATCGTTCACTTTCCCAACCGCAGACCTGGCGCGCGTGGAACGACAGGCGTTGCTCTCGATCGGAAAGGCGTGGAGGACCTTCAAGAGCGTGCTTGTCACAAAGTACGTGAACACGGGTCGAACGCCTTCACGGCGTATAAATTCTTGTCGCGGGATATATGGGACGCCTTTGTGCAAATGAAGACGACGCCCGAATTTCTTGAGGAAAGTGCGACGCACAAGGCTCTCCGCACACTTAACACTCACCCCACAAACTCGCACCACTGGTACGCGTAAAACCGCACAATGGGCGCGGAGGACGCGAACGAAACAAGGCCATTTGTCGAGATCACGCATCAGCGCTCTCTCCCGGTTAAGAGGAGGGCATCGCTTCGCCTTCGCGAAATCTCTTTCACAAACCCGCAGACGGGATGTGGCCAACCGTGTGGTAAATGTCTTCGAACTACCTAGTTGTTAATAAGTCTATAACTTCATAATGTATATAATAACATGATGACCTCTTGCAGCAAGAATTGAGTTTCGCATGTTCCGAAGGCTCCTTCCAAGCGCATGGAGAAGGATATACTAACTACGCCCCGGGAAACAAGGAGCACCCGGTCGCACGCGAGGCAAAGGGGTTAACGATCTTGGAGGATAGATTCCTGCACGACTCATCGCACGATAGGAGCAGGAAGAGATCCAAGGCCGAGTATGACACAGTGTTGGAACATGTGCTTACTACAAAATTTGAAGGAAGAGAACGGGTGCTTACTGCAAAATTTGAAGAAAAGATAGCAAGATTGCAGGACCAAGTGAATCAACTACTACTCCTCAACAACCGCCGCAGTCGCCCCGTTGTTTTGGTAGGCAGTCCTCCTCAACATCGGAGTAGCGTCGCATCCACGTAAAATTGTGAACACGATGATGTCCAATTACCTATCGATGACATCAAGGTAATGTACATCTCTGGAATGCTCCAAAGATAGACCTATAGGACGCCTTAGCTAATTGCGATCGCTTTGTAGGGGCCGACGACCGCACACCCAAGTGAGGATGGTTGGGATGTCTATTGAGGTCAAGGCGGGGTGGTGTATCCACGCAATGAAGGGATAGTGCGACCACGATGCCCGTGTGGCGAGGGTTACGCCAGGTCCAGTGGACATTGTGAGGACCCGGTTTATTCGGCTTGTACTGCTTAACCATCCACCGGGTCCTAACAAGACAAATCAAATAAACTAAGCCTCGAGATATGTATACTTCCTGCATTGCAGATATACACCCCGTTACAAAATCATGCATCAATTCCATTCATACACATAGAGCCAAGCAAAAGCAACAACTGAAAGATATAGATAATATAAAGAGAGTTATTACAAAAGAGAGGCCGACTGCCAAAAGTCATACAAATAAGTAAATACACAATGAAGCAAAATGGCCATAAGATGGCGATAAACAAAAGCCAATCGGTGTGCCTTTACCCACAAGGCAACCAACCGACCGCCAAGCTAATCGTCCCAAACAACGCAAGAACACACTCACAAAAGTGAGGCCCTTGGGGCTCACCTTCTTCCTCTCGCAACAATTAATATTAAGCAAAGCGATGAGTACAAAACTTGTTTTTGTACTGCAAGACTGACGTGTGAGATAATGTAACTATAATTAACTACATGCAAGCTTTATTTAAGTGGATGAGGCTCTGGACTTATTTTCAGCATGAAGCAAGTTTTCATTTGCAATAAAGTAATAGATTCAAAGTAAGTTTGCAATTAACTTTTATTGTTCAAATAAAAGAGAGACAATTATAACAATAGACAGATGACAACACCAACCTAGAAGTGACTAACCCATAGTCACCACGACAATAGCATGAAGTACCCCTTCATACCACCCATGTCAAGTTTAAGTTTTTAAAAGGTTGTAGTCTAGTTCTTGCACGACCTTACCAAGCATGTCCATAACCTAGGACGAGGCTATTCGAATAGTTTTAACCTCGCAGGTGTACCAATGTACCCACACGATAGACCGCCTTTCCACCAGCCACGGTTAGCACACTTCCTTTGGTATGCAGGCATGGCTAAGTCTAACAAGACGCTTTCCAATGGACGATGCTAATTAAGAGCCGCAACCCACGGGAGAAAGACACATTAGACAGCCTAACTGGTCTGCTAATGCTCCCCTCCAACACCACACACAAAACACCCACCAACCAGCTCATAATTAACACCTCCCAAAGTACTTAGTCAAGAGAGGTTCCATATCCCCCTCGTGTGGTTAGCACACAATAAGCGCTTGGCTTAGTGACACAAGTAACTCGGTCCTTGGGGACTTAGGCACCATTCCAACACACCCAACAGATCACATCAACATACCATTGTGCCCAAGTCAAGATATAGTTTTGTTTTCAGTTTTTGATTTGTAAATCAATAAAACACAAGGGTTGGACATAATGGAGTAGTATAAGTATTTGTGTGATCAAGATCATCGACTAAGTTGATGATCGCCCAATACTACCGATACTAGGCATGGCTAAGCAATATTTATTCGAAATCTACTAAGTGATAAGAGGTCATCCATCGAACTCTAACCACAGCAAATAACCTAGGCTCAGGTAGTAGAGGACAACCATTTACCTACAGATTATGCAACTAGAGGTCTAACTAATCAATTTAACAACAAAATAGCAATGCATACATAGAAGTTAAACAAAATATTAGACTTTAAAAGTAAAGGGGATCAATGGGAAATGATCAAACTGCTTGCCTGCTTGCTGTTGCTCAATTTGTTGCGGAGGGTCGTTCTTGGGGTTACCGCAAATGTCGAAGCCTAAGCGAAAGAGCGAAAACAACCAATAAGACGAGCAACACTTAAACGAAAGAGCAAGCAAAAATTATCCAAATGCGACGAAATTTATACACAAGGTAAAATACTAACATACCTAGTCATAGAAACTGGAAAAACTTAATTTGGATTTGTGGTGCAGAAGATATTCCCTAAAAACCTATTTTCGGCCATAATTAGGTACTGTAGCAAAAATATTTTCTAAAAAGATTTTGAAGCTGAAATTTTTATGGTGGCTACCTACTAGTGTAGTGATGCTCCATATAAAATTTTAGGTCATTTGAAGTTATAATGAATTAGTTATGATTTTTCTGAGTTCTAAAACCAGGACATCATTCCTATCAGTAGCAAAGACCACTAGCACACTGGTCCTTCACTAAAGTTCATCCCAAAAGGAAATTAACAAAATTTAGTTCACTCTATTTGGACTTACAGGGAACAAGTTATGGATTTTCTAAGTTTTATAACATTTTTGGAATATCTAATAACGGCTGAAAAAGGCTAAAATCGATTCACAACATTTCTGGTTCTTAACAGGGCCTGGAAATATTTCTAGGTTAATCTCTAGCCTAAAAGAAAATTAATACTACTGAAATCACCCAAAAAGGATCTATAATAAAAAAGATATGAATTTCTAAAGTTTTAACAACATTTTCAGTGGAAAGATAAAGCTTACCGAGGAATTTTATATCCCTCAACCGAAAAGAAAAGGCGTGGCTCAACGTGGGCCGCTGATTAAAGATCCGACGGCCCACGCGCACGGCCGATTCAACATGCGCACGCCGCCGCACCGTTGGATTTGATTCCAACGATCCGCATCATTGTGACCTTCGACCACCAATGCTCGCACAACCCGACCGCTGATCAAGCGATGAAAGGTCGGGATTGAGGAGCCTTCTGACACCCAATTGCTCCCACGATCCCGCCACGGATCCAAGATCGAACTACCGAGGTGGATTGGGCCGCTTACGATTTGAACAGGGCTATCGACAATAGGGGCCCACCGGTCGCTGACGCTAAGTCACATGCCGTTTAAACACACGCGCATGTGGGGTTTGAAGATGGCGGCCCACGTGTCGCTGATCGTGGGCCACACACGTGGGTTAGCGCGCGGGGTGATTAAAACGCGCGGCCCACATGCAAGCGATCGAGGAGGTGGGTTTAGGATAGCTAATGATTACTAACCTATGATTAACAATGATTAGCAATAAATGACTTGAGCACGAGCTCGTAAGAGGTTTAAAGGGTCGCCCGCTCACGGCGGCGAAGCGTCTTGCTAAGACACATTAATTACCGCAATGATTAGGCATTAATGAACATCATTATCGTGTTCGAACGAAATTACGACACCGCCGTTGTCCGACAAAAGACCGATGATCCCGAAGCTCGCCACGCGATTTCGCGACCATGGCGGCGAAAGCTAAAGGCCAAAATGGGACCGCAATACCAATGCGCACACATTGGTACCACTCACACCGCGATAGTGCCCAAGAACGGCGCTAGCCGACGATGAGCGGCGCGACCAAAACGGCGAAATGCGAATGACCGAAAGCCGCAACAACCCACTTCTGGGTGCCAAAGCTTCTAGAGGCTTCTAGGAGGGTACCGAGCACCGTGGAGCTCTGAGGTGGTCGAGGTGGCTCCGGCGACGAAGAGCGGCGTCGGCACCGAAGAAGAAGAAGTGAAGATGACGACCTGAGCAAACAGGGTGAGACCGGGTCATCACAACAGCTCCACAATAGCTCATATATGCTTCCTAAGCAAAGAATTAGGAAATGAAGCTTCTTACCGACGGTGAGGAAGAAGGGGGTGCTCACGGCCGAAAAGAACAATTCCCTAAAATTGAGCTGCTCCTGTGAAAAGCAACTACAATTAAGTTAGGGGTTTTGTTCCGTGAGGTGAAAGGCACACACCAAACGAAAGAGAGGAAGAAACGCCATCGAGCACGGTTGCACCGAGGAGCTCCCAACTCAACAATGGCGGTTTTAGGTGCTTTTGGTGCTTTGAGCTCACAAAGCACCAAAGATGCTCGGCAAGACCACTGGGTTTTGAAAGGGAACCGAGGGAGAGCCAGGGAGCTACTTATAGCTCAAGGAGCTCAAACTAGGGTTGAGCCCAAACTCTCGGGTGGACTGGGTTCATGCCCCTGCCATGGGCATTGTGAGTGACGGAGCGGTAGGAGATGACTTTGGGGAGGAGGAGTCAGTGCGCATTTAATGCATGGCAAGATTTAGCCGCTTAAAGGGCTCAAGGAGGTGACAAGTCACCTCCTCTCTCGCCATGGCGCATAGCGGGCATGCGCGCGGTGGGAGGAGGAAGATGACCAATGATGCGAAGCGGGGCCACCAATCGGCAGACAAAGCGGCTCGAGCCCAAAGCATTTTAGTGGGTTGAGCCCAACCTCAATAGATGCCGGCACGGATAAGATTTGAACGGCCACGATGCGATCGCTAATTGGAAGATCGAACGAACCCAGACGATCTCGCGACGGTTGGATCGTAATCCAACGGTGAGAATCGATGGCAACCGAGTTGTCCGAACGCTACACGAATGAGAGCCGCTCGATGGAGATCCAACGGTGATAGCGCATGCGCGCGGTTGAATTGGCGCGGGCGCGTTAGTTGGCTCTGCCGAGTCAAATGACTCGAGCCCGAGCCCGACTCGAGTCCAATGAACAAGACAAACCGCTTAGGGTTTGATTTTTAAACCTGAAACTTTGGGGATTTAATTGAGGTATCAAATCAACTCCAAAATTCATGAAATTTTAACTGGAGCTTCCTGACCTTAGGGTTAACCTCCCATAAAATTTCCAGAGGTTTTTGTGCACCGTAATTTTCTCAAGAAATTCCAGAATGTGATTTCAGAGGTTTGACCAAGGTTTGACTTGCCTCCAAACTGTTTTAAATAATTTCCAAAAACTATGAAACAATTCAGAGGTGTTACCAATCAACCTTAGAACCAAGGAAAATTATTCTCAAGGGTTTGAAACAAGATTTCACCAAGGAGGTCGTTGACTTGATAAATGAGGCTTTTGATTTTGAATTTCCCAAAATTCCTTTACAAGAATTTTCAGAAAAGTTTCAAAACTAAAAGGATGAAGGAAAAGTTTTAATTTACCCTCATTTTATTACATTTGAAACACAAGCCAAAATGGGGATGTTGCAAACCTCCCCCCCTTACAAAAAATCTCGTCCCGAGATTTGGTTTACTCGGAAAAGAAAGAGGGGTAGTCTGCACGGAGACGATCTTCTCGCTCCCAAGTAGCCTCATCCTCGGAATGGTTCGACCACTGAACTTTAAGTAACTTGATGGTCTTGTTCCTTGTTCTTCGCTCAGCCTCCTCGAGTATGCGAACAGGGTGCTCGCGATAGGTCAAATCTTCCTGAACATCCAGGGTTTCCAACGGAGCTTCCTCTGTTGGAACACGGAGGCACTTCTTTAGCTGGGACACATGGAAAACATCATGTACCCCCGCAAGTGCAGCAGGCAACTCCAACTTGTAGGCAACAGCTCCCCTCTTCTCGATGACACGGTATGGACCGACATATCGAGGAGCTAACTTGCCCTTGGCACCGAAACGCTGGTGACCTTTCAGAGGAGAAACCTTGAGATAAACGAAGTCATTGGGCTCAAAGCTCAACTCACGACGACGGCGATCCGCATAGCTCTTTTGCCCGGATTGAGCCGTGCGTAGCGATCACGAATGAGTCGGACTTGCCCTCGGCCTCATTAATCGAGTCCGCCAAAGAAAGGTCTTTCACCGGTCTCGCACCGCTTCAACGGGTCCTACACTTTCTCCCGTATAAGGCCTCAAATGGTGCCATGCCGAGACCGGCTTGGAAGTGTTGTTATAAGAAAACTCGCGAATGGCAAGCACTTCTCCCAATGCTTCCCATAGGAAAGGACACAAGCTCGCAAAGATGTCCTCCAAAACTTGGTTGACCCTCTCGGTCCCACCATCTGCTTGGGGGTGAAATGTCGAAATAAAAAAAGGCGCAGTTCCCATAGCCTCTTGTAGGCTATGCCAAAATCGCAAGTGAATAGCGAACCACGATCCGACACAATTGTCTTTGGCACACCATGCAAACTCACGATGCGGGCTAGGTAGAGCTCGCGAGGAGACCCACTCGAAGGTCAGTCTTGACAGAAGAAAATGAGCCACCTTAGTCAATCGATCGATGACGACCCAGATGGCATCATTCTGGGTAGACGAGTGATAAAGTCCATCCCGACCGAATCCCACTTCCACTCCGGAATGGGCAAGGGCTGAAGCAATCCAGCTGGACGCTGATGCTCGGCCTTGACACGACGACACACGTCGCACTCGGCAACGAACCTTGCGATCTCCTCTTCATTCGGGTCCACCAAAATCTCGGCGAAGATCCCGGTACATCTTCGTGGCCCCGGGATGAATGGATAACGGAGAATCGTGGGCTTCGCGGAGGATCAAATCCCGCAACTCCATGTCCTTTGGAACCACGAGGCGTTGCCCGAACCTCACGACACCAAGCTCGTCTACGGAGAAGCACTTGGCGGTTCCATTCTTGACATTTTCCTTGATGCGGTTCACTCCAACATCTGATTGCTAAGCGGACTTGATCCGATCCACAAAGGTTGGCTGTACAACCAAGGCAGCAAGGGAACCGTGCTCAACCAAACCCAAGTTGAGACGCTGAAACTCCTCCAGAAGGGTGGGCTGAGGCTCCTTGAGCCGCAATGCATTGCAATGCGCTTTGCGACTAAGCGCATCCGCAACGACATTGGCCTTGCCCGGATGGTAGTGAATACCCATGTCATAGTCCTGATCACCCAACCATCTCCTTTGCCCGAGGTTCAGATCTGGTTGGGTGAACAAATACTTTAAGCTTTTGTGATCCGAATACACTTCGCAACGACATCGATTAGGTAATGTCGCCGATCTTAAGTGCATGGATCACGCCGCCAACTCCAAGTCATGGGTAGGATAGTTGAGTTCATGAGGTCTCAATTGCCTTGATGCATAGGCCACTACCTTGCCTTCTTGCATAAGGACACAACCGAGGCCTCGACGAGAAGCGCCACAAAAGATATCGAAGCTTCGACGACATCGGGAGAACAAGAACGGAGCGGTGGTCAATCGCGTCTTAAGCGCTTGAAACTTTCCTGCAATCAGCGGACCACGAGAACTTCTTGTCCTTCTTGAGCAACTCCGTCATCGGCCGCTATCTTGGAGAAGTTCTCGATAAAGCGACGATAATATCCCGCTAAACCAAGAAAACTCCGAACTTCGGTGACCGAAGTGGGCTGACTCCAGGAAAGCACGTCGCGGATCTTGCTAGGATCCACAGCTACGCCCCCTGCCGAAAGAATATGGCCTAAGAAGGATACTTCCTTCAACCAGAACGCGCACTTGCTGAACTTCGCATACAGCTGGTGCTCACGAAGCTTGCCCAACACAAGCCTCAAATGCTCGGTGTGTTCCTCATCGCTCTTGGAGTAGGTAAGGATATCATCGATGAAGACCACCACGAACCTATCCAAATACTCCATGAATACCGAATTCATGAGGTTCATGAACAAGGCCGGAGCATTGGTTAAGCCGAATGACATGACGGTATACTCATACAAGCCATAACGAGTAGAAAAAGCCGTCTTTGGGATATCCTCAGGTCGAATCCGAACTTGATGATATCCCACTCTCAAATCAATCTTGGAGAAGACTCGAGCTCCAGTTAATTGATCGAAGAGGTCATCGATACGGGGCAAAGGGTACTTGTTCTTTACCGTTACTTCATTAAGTGGACGGTAATCAACGCACATGCGCAGCGTCTTGTCCTTTTTCGGGACAAAGATTGTTGAGCATCCCCAGGGAGATGAGCTAGGGCGGATGAAACCCTTCTCTTGAAGCTCACCCAGCTGCTTCTTCAACTCCACCAACTCAATTGGGTCCATCCGGTAAGGCCTCTTTGAAATCGGGGCGGTACCGGGAACCAACTCAATGACGAACTCGAGGTCTCGAATCGTGGCATCCCCGAAGGTCGTCGGGAAGACATCAACAAAGTCACATACCACCGGGACTTCACTAATATCTAGAGTCGCTTCGCTGGCGCGAAGAGATGCAGATCCTGCAGCTTCGGTGAGAAGCGAACCTGCTCGCCAGAAGGACTGATGAGGTAGATGAGCCTCCTAGCGCAATCAATTTGTCCCATGTGCTGAGACAACCAATCCATGCCTAGGATTACATCTAAGCTCGCCGATCGAAGGAGGATAAGGTTTGCCAAGAATCCTACCCTTCTATCTCAACAGGACATCCCTACACTCGCACTCGACTCTCAACTCCGAACCGGAGAGCGAATGAGCAATGGGACCAACAACGGAGTAAAAGAAGACCTCCTACAAAGAACAAAAGACTCGAAACAAACGAATGAGATGCGCTCAATCAAACAAAATCAGAGCGGTGGAAAGAGTTAACCGAAAGGGTACCCAACACGACGCCGGGTGCCTCCTGTGCCTCCTCCGCGGAGATAAGGTTGACGCGCCACTACCCACACCTTGGGTAGCGGGACAACCTTCGATCTCGGGAGGACCACCTCCCGCCCGCGCCCTCCATTAGGACGAGGGGCCGCTCCATCCCGTTAGGGCAACTATTGGCATAATGCCCTTCGTTGCACGGTGCAGCAAGTGACCCCGGCACGGATTGCGGGGCCACTCGCTAGTTCGCAGCGCACGTGATCGGGCACGGCTCGCGAGGGCGAGGACCGTGCCGCGGCCTCGGTGGTAGTGAAGCCACGTAACGGGCCCCGGCAGCCCGACACGGGACGGAGAGGCCGGCCTGCGTAACGCCGCCTCCCACTTGCGCTTGCGGGACTCGCCACGCCTTGGCCTTGTGCTCAGAACAATGGCCTTGTCCACCAAAGCCCGAAAGTCTCGCAAAGTCCACAATGGAGAGCCTGTCTTGCGGCTCCTCGCACAAACCTCCATGAACTTCTCCCGCTGGCCTCATCGCGGCCACCTCGGATGGAGCATAACGAGCCAAGTGGTTGAACTCGCATAAGTACTCCATCACCGACTTACGCCTGCTTGAGCGCGAAACTCCTTCTTCTTCACTTCATCAAGCCGGCAGGATGTGAGCTCGACGAACGCCGTCCGAACTCCTCCCAAGAGACAAGCAGGGCGGCGGGCTGCATGGCCAAGAAGTTCTCCCACCGAGAGTGCCGCCCGAAGCCGATGGGAGGCAAAGAGTGCCCGCCCCGGTCCAGCACCGAGCAACGCCGAGCTTACGCCAACTCGACGCAGCCGCCATCTGCGCCCAAAGGGTCCTCGACTGAGAACGTGGGGCGAGTGCGAAGAAACTCGCCAAACCCCACGAGATCGATGTCCGCCGCCCGGATCCCGAGGCACCGGTCAGTATGAGGTGTTGCGCGCAATAACATCCAGCAGACCCTCCCGCCCTCTCGAACAGCTTGCGCTGATCCAAGAAGGACTCACCATGGTTGGAGGAGGCGGAGCTCTCATCCAAACCAGTGCACGACCACGGCCGCCACGAGTACCTCCACCATCCTGCTTCAAGAAACTTAGGTTAGAAACCAAAGCACTATCATTAGAAGTTGATGAAAGCGAAAAAGCTAACGATTAGGGGAATGAGACATCACCCTAACCGAAAGCCAAAAACAGCAAGTAACAACTCAAAATGTTTCCAAAGAAGCTCCAAAACAGCAAGAAAACTCCAAACCAAGCTCAACTTCTCCATGCCATTAACCCGTATTGAATGAACGAGCAATGGTTTGAGAAGATAAAAATTTCAGCACACTACAACAAGTCTAACACTACTAAAGATCAAGGTTAAGGCGACAAAATTAGCGTTAGGTACTTACCTAACTAGTATCACATCCTACCCTTTTATTCCCACAATTTTTAGTTGATTATCCTCTCATTTTCTACCCTATTTAGAAACCTTTGAGCCTGCTGTCCGGAAATCGAATGCTCGTTGTCCGATTTCGATCCAAGCCTCCTAATTGAAATCTTCAACTCGAAGCTTCAAAACCTTGCAGAGGGCAGCTAACACTTCAATTTGCCAAACTCATTGGTTCCCAAAACCCAATTTAAATGATAATGACTATCTTTTGAGAGAAGGAAAGGAGAACAACTTTTAAAACTCAAATTAGAGCAAGATGAGATAGAAAGCTAAGATAGGTAAGGAATAAAATCTGAGAACTTACTTAAGCTTTCATAACTCATTTGATACTTTGAAATTAAGTTTTCCAAAATATCCTAAAGACGATCAAGCTTGTTATTACGGCCGAACGGATCGATACCAACTTTGTGAGGACCCCTTTATTCGGCTTGTACTGTTTAACCATCCACCGGGTCCTAACAAGACAAATCAAATAAACTAAGTCTCGAGATATGTATACTTCCTGCACTGCAGATACACACCCTGCTACAAAATCATGCATCAATTCCATTCATACACATAGAGCCAAGCAAAAGCAACAACTAAAAGACATAGATAATATAAAGAGAGTTATTACAAAGAGAGGCCGACCGCCAAAAGTCATACAAATAAGTAAATACACAAATGAAGCAAAATGGCCATAAGATGGCGATAAACAAAAGCCAATCGGTGTGCCTTTACCCACAAGGCAACCAACCGACCGCCAAGCTAATCGTCCCAAACAACACAAGAACACACTCACAAAAGTGAGGCCCTTGGGGCTCACCTTCTTCCTCTGCAACAATTAATATTAAGCAGCGATGAGTACAAAACTTGTTTTTGTACTGCAAGACCGACGTGTGAGATAACAGTAACTATAATTAACTACATGCAAGCTTTATTTAAGTGGATGAGGCTCGACTTATTTTCAGATGAAGCAAGTTTTCATTTGCAATAAAGTAATAGATTCAAAGTAAGTTTGCAATTAACTTTTATTGTTCAAATAAAAGAGAGACAATTATAACAATAGACAGATGACAACACCAACCTAGAAGTGACTAACCCATAGTCACCACGACAATAGCATGAAGTACCCTTCATACCACCCATGTCAAGTTTAAGTTTTTAAAAGGTTGTAGTCTAGTTCTTGCACGACCTACCAAGCATGTCCATAACCTAGGACGAGGCTATTCGAATAGTTTTAACCTCGCAGGTGTACCAATGTACCCACACGATAGACCGCTTTCCACCACCACGGTTAGCACACTTCCTTTGGTATGCAGGCATGGCTAAGTCTAACAAGACGCTTTCCAATGGACGATGCTAATTAAGAGCCGCAACCCACGGGAGAAAGACACATTAGACAGCCTAACCGGTCTGCTAATGCTCCCCTCCAACACCACACACAAAACACCCACCAACCAGCTCATAATTAACACCTCCCAAAGTACTTAGTCAAGAGAGGTTCCATATCCCCCTCGTGTGGTTAGCACGCAATAAGCGCTTGGCTTAGTGACACAAGTAACTCGGTCCTTGGGGACTTAGGCACCATTCCAACACACCCAACAGATCACATCAACATACCATTGTGCCCAAGTCAAGATATAGTTTTGTTTTCAGTTTTTGATTTGTAAATCAATAAAACACAAGGGTTGGACATAATGGAGTAGTATAAGTATTTGTGTGATCAAGATCATCGACTAAGTTGATGATCGCCCAATACTACCGATACTAGGCATGGCTAAGCAATATTTATTCAAATCTACTAAGTGATAAGAGGTCATCCATCGAACTCTAACCACAGAAATAACCTAGGCTCGTAGTAGAGGACAACCATTTACCTACAGATTATGCAACTAGAGGTCTAACTAATCAATTTAACAACAAAATAGCAATGCATACATAGAAGTTAAACAAAATATTAGACTTTAAAAGTAAAGGATCAATGGGAAATGATCAAACTGCTTGCTCGCTTGTTGTTGCTCAATTTGTTATGAGGGTCGTTCTTGGGGTTACCGCAAATGTCGGCCTAAGCGAAAGAGCGAAAACAACCAATAAGACGAGCAACACTTAAACGAAAGAGCAAGCAAAAATTATCCAAATGCGACTAAATTTATACACAAGGTAAAATACTAACATACCTAGTCATAGAAACTGGAAAACTTAATTTGGATTTGTGGTGCGAAGATATTCCCTAAAAACCTATTTTCGGCCATAATTAGGTACTGTAGCAAAAATATTTTCTAAAAAGATTTTGAAGCTGAAATTTTTATGGTGGCTACCTACTAGTGTAGTGATGCTCCATATAAAATTTTAGGTCATTTGAAGTTATAATGAATTAGTTATGATTTTTCTGAGTTCTAAAACCAGGACATCATTCCTATCAGTAGCAAAGACCACTAGCACACTGGTCCTTCACTAAAGTTCATCCCAAAAGGAAATTAACAAAATTTAGTTCACTCTATTTGGACTTACAGGAACAAGTTATGGATTTTCTAAGTTTTATAACATTTTGGAATATCTAATAACTACTAAAAGGCTAAAATCGATTCACAACATTTCGGTTCTTAACTGTGCCTGAAATATTTCTAGGTTAATCTCTAGCCTAAAAGAAAATTAATACTACTGAAATCACCCAAAAGGATCTATAATAAAAAGATATGAATTTCTAAAGTTTTAACAACATTTTCGTGGAAAGATAAAGCTTACCGAGGAATTTTATATCCTCAACCGAAAAGAAAAGGCGTGGCTCAACGTGGGCCGATTAAAGATCCGACGCCCACGCGCAAGACGCCGATTCAACATGCGCGCCGCCGCAAGCACCGCTGATTTGATTCCAACGATCCGCATCATTGTGACCTTCGACCACCAATGCTCGCACAACCCGACCGCTGATCAAGCGATGAAAGGGGATTGAGGAGCCTTCTGACACCCAATTGCTCCACGATCCCGCCACGGATCCAAGATCGAACTACCGAGGTGGATTGGGCCGCACGATTTGAACAGGCTATCGACAATAGGGGCCCACCGTCGCGACGCTAAGTCACATGCCGGTTTAAACACACGCGCATGTGGGGTTTGAAGATGGCGGGCCCACGTAAGTGATCAGGCCACGACACGTGGGTTAGCGCGCGGGTGATTAAAACGCGCGGGCCCACATGCAAGCGATCGAGGAGGTGGGTTTAGGATAGCTAATGATTACTAACCCATGATTAACAATGATTAGCAATAAATGACTTGAGCACGAGCTCTAAGAGGTTTAAAGGATGGGCCCGCTCACACGGCGAAAGGCCCCCGCTAAGACACATTAATTACCGCAATGATTAGGCATTAATGAACGCCATTATCGTGTTCGAACGAAATTACGACACCGCCGTTGTCCGACAAAGAAAAAGACCGATGCCCCGAGCCGCCGGCGATCCGCCATGGCGGCGCGAGCTAAAGGCCAAATGGGACCGCAATACCAATGCGCACACATTGGTACCACTCACACCGCGATAGTGCCCAGAACGCGGCTAGCCGACGATGAGCGGCGACCAAAACGGCCAAATGCGAATGACCGAAAGCCGCAACAACCCACTTCGGGTGCCAAAGCTTCTAGAGGC
This sequence comes from Ampelocalamus luodianensis, assembly GCA_036346255.1. Lineage (NCBI taxonomy): Eukaryota > Viridiplantae > Streptophyta > Magnoliopsida > Poales > Poaceae > Ampelocalamus > Ampelocalamus luodianensis. The sequence continues at coordinate 105,461 of JAYEVH010000535.1, read as the reverse complement.
TTCTAGAGGGTACCGAGCACCGTGGAGCTCTGAGGTGGTCGAGGTGGCTCGCGACGAAGAGCGGCGTCACCAAGAAGAAGAAGTGAAGATGACGACTGAGCAAACAGGTGAGACCGGTCATCACAACAGCTCCACAATAGCTCATATATGCTTCCTAAGCAAAGAATTAGGAAATGAAGCTTCTACCGACGGTGAGGAAGAAGGGGTGCTCACTACTAAAAGAACAATTCCCTAAAATTGAGCTGCTCCTGTGAAAAGCAACTACAATTAAGTTATTGGTTTTGTTCCAGGAGGTGAGAGGCACACACTGAAACAAAAAGAGAGGAAGAAACGCCACTGGAGCACGGTTGCACCGAGGAGCTCCCAACTCAACAATGGCGGTTTTAGGTGCTTTTGGTGCTTTGAGCTCACAAAGCACCAAAGATGCTCGGCAAGACCACTGGGTTTTGAAAGGGAACCGAGGGAGAGCCAGGGAGCTACTTATAGCTCAAGGAGCTCAAACTAGGTTGAGCCCAAACTCTCTGGGTGGACTGGGTTCATGCCTCGCCATGGGCATCGTGGAGTGACGGAGCAGTAGGAGATGACTTTGGGAGGAGGAGTCTGGTGTGCATTTAATGCATGGCAAGATTTAGCCGCTTAAAGGGCTCAAGGAGGTGACAAGTCACCTCCTCTCTCGCCATGGCGCACAAAGGGCATGCGCGCGGTGGGAGGAGGAAGATGACCAACGACGCGAGCGGGCCACCACCCACGGCACAAAGCGCTCGAGCCCAAAGCGCTTTAGTGGGTTGAGCCCAACCTCAATAGATGCTGGCACGGATAAGATTTGAACGCCACGATGCGATCGCTAATTGGAAAGATCGAACGAACCGCACGATCCGCGCGACGGTTGGATCGTAATCCAACGGCCGAGAATCGATGGCAACCGAGTTGTCCGAACGCTTACGAATGAGAGCCGCTCGATGGAGATCCAACGGCTGATAGCGTGCGCGCGGTTGAACTGGCGCGGGGCGCGGTTAGTTGGCTCGGTCGAGTCAAGTGACTCGAGCCCGAGCCTGACTCGAGTCCAATGAACAGTACAAACCAGTTAGGGTTTGATTTTTAAACCTGAAACTTTGGGGATTTAATTGAGGTATCAAATCAACTCCAAAATTCATGAAATTTTAACTGGAGCTTCCTGACCTTAGGGTTAACCTCCCATAAAATTTCCAGAGGTTTTTGTGCACCGTAATTTTCTCAAGAAATTCCAGAATGTGATTTCAGAGGTTTGACCAAGGTTTGACTTGCCTCCAAACTGTTTTAAATAATTTCCAAAAACTATGAAACAATTCAGAGGTGTTACCAATCAACCTTAGAACCAAGGAAAATTATTCCCAAGGGTTTGAAACAAGATTTCACCAAGGAGGTCGTTGACTTGATAAATGAGGCTTTTGATTTTGAATTTCCCAAAATTCCTTTACAAGAATTTTCAGAAAAGTTTCAAAAGTAAAAGGATGAAGGAAAAAGTTTTAATTTTCCCTCATTTTATTACATTTGAAACACAAGCCAAAATGGGGATGTTACAGACATGGTACATGATAATTTTAGGGCCGTCCCGCTGGAGATTCGCCCGAACGACGAAATCATAACACTAGGAGATGCCTGCATGCTTTTATTCGGGGCCAAAGAAGGACATCGCTCGACCCGCAGCGTGCGCCTCAACCTTCGATGACTCCACCCAAACCATCTCCACACGACCATGCCTCTCAATTCAACTTTTGAAGGACATCGCCCCGGACCTGCAGGATCCGCCTCAACTTTTGGTGACTCTACCCCAACCATCTCGACACGACCATGTCTCTCCAACAGACCTCCATGATCGCACCTCAACCTTCGCCGTGAGCCCGCCTCATCGGTTCCCTCGTGGAGAAGACACCGAACGAACAAAAAGTGTGCCGCCGACGGTTCCCGAGTCGTCGACAGAGGAAGACGATAGCGGCAAGTCGTTCAGACAAATCAAATCGAAGAACATTAAAGCGCTTCCGCCTCCTAACCCTAAGAAATACTCTTTCTAAGTCCGCTGGCGACGAGCACAAGATAGCCTACGCCGGATTAGGTTGTCGAGTTTGCATAGCCGGTACTTGCGAAGACCAAAGAGAAAGGGTGCGCTGATGGAATCACCGCCGATACACGGAGGACTATTTCCTCCACGAGCCGCCCTTCATCGTGGGCTTCACGACTTATTCGACCTATTCAACCTCAAAGCCCTCGATGCCTCACTTCTACGATGCCGACACCGTAAGTGTGTACAATCAAGTTCTACATTCACGCACATTCACGTAATATAACAACTCATTGCTTATGTATAGATACATGATTAAAACTGTCCGCGATTGAAAGAACCGATGGGTTTCTCGACCCACACGTGGTCTCTGAGCAAACCATCTTAGCGCACGCATCCTACGCCGAGAAATACATAACGCAGGATTGCTTGCTCAAAACTACGTGGACTACATAATGGTGCCCTACAACCGAAGTAAGTGCTTCACTACTTGCTATACAAATTTCATTTGTACTTTATATGTGAGATGAACTTAGGTTTAATGACTATAGCGATATACATGAGTAGGCATCACCGATCCTTCTAGTCATTATACCAAAGAGGAATCAGTACTATACCTTGATTCCCTAATGAAAAAGGCCACGACTTCACCCTTGTGCAAGAAGTACTCGATGTGTGTGCTCATTTCCTCCATACATAACTCTATTGTAGTCTTCCTTCGCTTGAAATGGCCGAGGTTAACTTTTTGGAAACATGTAGGTCGCTCATCTCCTATATTGCCGAGGAGGGCTATACAAGGGAACGAACGCCACACTTAATCACAGGACGCGATTTCCCAGACGTGCTACAACACAATAATCATATATCATACTGTAATAATGCGTCTCGAATTGACTATACCTATATATGTAATTCTATTTTTCAAGTGCCACAAAAAAGCGTAAGAATGTGCATTCTACGCTTGCCATCATATGCGATTCTCATGAGTGCTAGGTTGCTTGATCCCGAGGTTGGTCAATCTCGCAATAATTGCTAATTATAAATTTAAATATATATGTGTAACACTTTACTCTTGTTTGTAGGTTTTCAATATAGATTTAGATTCACTCGCTCGTAAAGAGATCTCGAATGTTCGAGGAGGCTTTGCACCTTCATCATGACGGATATCATTGCGCCTAACGGAGAGTTTCACTCTTGAACGACCTCAAACAATTAATATATATTTGATATAGTTGTAATTCACTTTGAATAGTTGTAATTCAATGGTACACTAGCGACAATATTTGATATATGTTGGTTTGTAATTGACAATGATCACTTTGGGTTGTCCGTTGATTTATCTCTCGATGTATCTATTTTCTGTGCGCTTATTTTCGAGGGCATGGCTAACAATTCTGAGGCTAGCGAAAATTTTTAAAAATAGTTAGGTTGAAGTAACTATCACGACGGTTTAACAATCAAACCGCTCGTGAATATGCATATCCTAGACCGTTCTATTTAATAACCGTCATGATATACACATATCTCGAGCGGTTCGTAAATAGAACCGCTCGATATCCTTTTATCACTGACGGTTCTATTTACGAACCGCTCGAGATAGTTGTATATCACGACGGTTAAATAATTAGAACCGTGCTCGATATGTGCATATCGAGACGGTTTGTAAATAGAACCGCTCGTGATAATTAGATAGCATGACGGTTCTTTAATAGAGCCGTCGTGATAATTAGATAGCATGACGGTTATATAATTAGAACCGCTCGTGTTGTGACTTATCACAGACGGATTTTTAACCGCTCGTGATAACCGCTTATCACAAACGTACAAAACACGTGCACGGTTCGAAATCGTGCTCGTGATGACCGCTCAACCGCCTCGTGATGAGGCTGTGTGTAGTAGTGGTTGGCGCTTATCTCTCCTCTGTTTTTTCATTTTGGCGCTAGTTATTTTTTGCCTGGCAGATAAGTTTTTCGTTTTGGCGCTAATTATTTTGCCCAGCAGATACACGGTCACTGGTTCAAGTCTTCACGTGACTAATTTTTTCACCTCCTCTCCAATGTTTTGCCCGGCAGTTATATTGACCTAGTTTACTTTTTCCCCGGCAGATATGTTGTAGCTAAAATAAAAATATAGCCGGCAGATAAATTGTTCTACATAATAGTTATTGCCGGCAGATAATAGGACCCGTAATATTTTCAACATTGCCGGCACATAATTTGTCTCTCACCCAATTTTTTCCCGGCAGATTATTGCCCTTAATGTTATGTCATGGTGTAGTGAAAAGAAGTTATCTGTTTTTTCGATCAAAGAATGGAGGAATAGTTCCAACAGTTGGTATCAGAGCGTTCTGATCTTGGTGGTACCAGAAGATCATGGGCGACAAGGCGAAGACCCGGGATGGGTCGTTCTCTCTCCTATATCCTGTCCTGACGACCGATAATTACCCGGTGTGGGCTATGAAGATGAAGGTGAACATGTGCACCGAGGGAGTCTAGGGTGCAGTTGATCCGAAGACGAAGGACAAGGAGATGGACGACAAGGTGGACCAGACGGCTTTAGCCATCATCTACCAGGCGGTGCCAGACTCCATGATGCGGCAGTTCATCGGCAAGGAGACGGCACGTGAGGCGTGGGTGACGCTTCAGAAGATGCATGAGGGAGTTGATCGTGTGAAGGAGGTGCGACTCCAGAATTTGCACATCGAGTTCGAGAATCTCCAGATGGGAGAAACCCAGTCGGTAGACGAGTTTGCCGGCAAGCTAACTTCATTTTACAATCAGATAGTCTCTCTCGGCGGCAAGATGGAGGAATATGTGGCAGTGAAGAAATACCTGCGTGTGCTACCAGAAAAGTTCGTACCTGCCGTCACCACGCTCATGTACTCCCCAGATCTGGAGACAAAGAAGATCGAGGAGATCACCGGTTCCCTCAAGGCGCATGAGGAGCTACTGAAGGGGTATCAGTCTCGTAACGAGCAGAGGTATTAGTCTCATAACGAGCAAGCGTTGCTGTTAAAGGGAGATACAAGAAGCGAGCGTGGACGCGGGAGTGGGCAAGGCGGCAGAGGAGGACATGGAGACGGGGCTAGGCAAGGCGGTGGTGACAGATCACGTGATAAGTCACATGTCAAGTGTTTTAAATGTGAAGAGTTCGGTCACTATGCGTTAGAGTGCTGCAGCCACATAAAGTGCTTCAGTTGTGACAAGTACGGGCATTACGTTTTGGATTGTCCAAACAAGAAGAAGAACGAGGAGGCAAACCTCACCCGAGCTTGTGAAGATGATGACGAGACAGCCCTACTTTTCTCCTTATGTGACAAAGAGGCGCCGGATATGGTGATGTTGAATGAGGAGAACGTAATTCCTAAATTACGCATGGAGGGAGGCAACCGTCATCATACTGATGAGTGGTACTTGGACAATGGAGCAAGCAATCACATGACGGGAGATCGCTCCATGTTTCATGAGCTCGATGAGAAGATTTTGGGGAAAGTCAAGTTTGGCGATATCTCGACGGTGCAGATAAGAGGCAAAGGATCAATGCTGTTGCAATGCAAGAACAGTCATCAAATGATGCTGACTGAAATTTATTTTATACCAAGTCTGTGTAACAACATACTCAGTCTTGGGCAGTTGGCGGAACGGGGGTGCAGGGTGGTGCTGTAGGATGAGTTCTTGTGTGTCTATGACAAGAACAAAGATCTGTTGATGAAGGTGAAAAGATCTCCGAACCGGTTGTACAAAATTTCTCTAAAAACTTGTAAGGCGATTTGTGTGAAGGACAATCTGGAGGAGCCAGGGTGGAACTTAGGTATCGAACCAGAACATGGCAGGACCAAGAGGCGACACGCAATTGGCACAAGAGGCGCAGCATGCGGAGTCTTGGGAGGTCCATACGGCGCGCAGCAAGGCGCACAGGGCGCTCCAGGGGCGGTGAGTCCCACGTACATAAAGGCACGGCATTCATAAAGTTGACACAGGAGGGAGAGGCGGTGTAGCCTCAGCTAAGATATACGCGGAGAAGTGGACAGACTTGGTCCAAGAGAGAAGAGCGAGAGGCTTAGGTAATGCCGAAGACAAGGTGGTCGTGGGAGCAGGTGCTCCAGCCAAGGTAGTCGTGGGAGCAGGTGCTCCAGCCCAAGCAGGTGTGCAAGGAAGGATGAGTTCAGTCCAGGGGCGAGGCGCGGCAAGCATTGGTTTGTGCATGGCTCAGGATGGAGCAAACACAGGTGGTAGGGCGATATCGGCCCCGGAAGGAACAACGCACGAGAGTGCTAGTAAAAGAGAAAGATTTGGAAGTTTAGATGAGAGAGAAGATTGGCGTAATCAAGATGAAGAAACAAGACTAAGGGCGTGATTGATGGTTTTAATCTTGTTTTAGTTTTTGTTTTGGTAAGAGTTGGAGTGCGAGTCGTACGTAGAGTTATCTCCGGTTTGTTCACCGAACCGGATTCGTATGTGTGAGTCGGTTTGGAGTTGCGTGTGTATAAAATAGGGTCAGAGATATGTAACTATTGAGAAGGAGAGTTGAAGAAATAAAAAAACACAAAAAAAAAAGAGGAGCTCCGAAACAAAGAGGAGCACCGGTTTCGGAGCTCCCGAGAGAAATCGATCTGTGCATCGTGTCTGTGTTTTGGCGTTCTTTGTCTCGGTGATTTCTCCAGCAAGAAGAAAGTACAAAGGCCAGGCAAGACATCCGAAGGCCAGCACGTTTTGCTTCTTCACGTGTAGACCAACCAAAGGAAGCAAGAGGCAGGAGGCACTGCGTTGAAGGACAGCGGGACCCACGGGGAAAAAGAGAGGCGCGTCACTGGAAACCGAAGGACAAAAGAAGCTGTCTGTTTTTTCGATCAAAGAACGGAGAGGGGGGAAGGGCACAGGCGAAGAGGGGAGGCACAGGGGGGCGCACGGGGCTTCTTAAAGCCGGAGAGAGGGCCGTTGGCACTCGATGATGGCGCGAGCGCCGAGGGCAGCATGGCGCAGAGGTGCCGGGAGCGAGCGCGTGGACGCGGCGGTACAGTGGGGACGGGACGTGACAACCTGTGACCCAGCCGGCGGGCTGCAGGCATGCGTTAACGCGGGAAGTTAGAGCGGGCAGGCGCGGGGCCGGAGGAACCGGGATGGGATGGCACGGTGGTGACACACGGGCGCTGGGGAGCCAGGACGTGACCGGAGGTGGGCGGCGCGGCCGGCGGAAAAGAGGGGAGCCGGGCTCATGCAGAGCTTTGGGGAGGTAGGAAAGAAAATGGGAAGAGGGAGGAGAGAGAGGGTTGAGGAATTGAAATCTGAAATTTGGATCTTTGAGTTGAAGTTTGAAACTTGAGAGATTTTGCGGAGAATTGAGTTGACTTTTGAAGTGAAACTGAAACTCTGAAATCACTGCTCAACAACTGAAAATGAATCTTTGAGTGAAAAAGGAATTGGGGAGCTGAGAGTTGGGCTATGCAAACAAACTGAAATTCTGAATTTTACTGCTTCACGACCGAAAAAGAGCTGTTGGGTATGAATACAAGAAAATTTTATCTTGGGTATGAATACATCAATGCATGGGTCAGCTTGGTTGTTTCAAATACAAGAAAATTTTATCTTGGGTATGAATACATCAATGCATGGGTCAGCTTCACGATGAATCAGAATTCTAGTTGGTACGGAAATTAAAATTTCAAATGAATCCAATTTTAGAATTTAAATTTCAAATTTCAGTATTCAAATTTATATAGTTTCATCGATATAAAATTTATTGAAAACATCTAACCAGTGTGGGTACACATATTGATGACTAGTATACATAATGCTTACTAATGCGACAAGTTGCAACAAGCAATACTGATAATATTAAACATCCTTGCATGTCTTTTGGTCGTGCGTCATCACATGCATGCATGCAGTACCCTTTGCATTAATACACGTCGTAGCTAGATCGACGGCTTAAACGGAGCTGGCAAAGGACAGTCCAGAACCTTGAAGCACCTCCTCAACGACCTTACCCAGCCTCGCCGCCATCTCCGGTGTCATGTGGTTGTGCCAGTCGCCGATGGCCCCCTCCCTGAAGAATGCTTCGTTCTTGAGGCCCAGCACAGTACTCCCATTCTTGTTCACGACCAAGCTCTTCAGTTAACTTCTCCAAGCTACACAACTCCACGATCTTCTGCACCACCCCTGCCTCTTCCTCCTCCTTGGAAAAGCCCATGAACGCTGCAAGCTTCGTCGGTTACACACCGGATCTCGCAGCAGCTCCTCGTACCTGACGAACAGAACTTTCTCAGGCCTTCTCTGGCTCTCCTCCCAGTACTCGAGGGCGTGGCGCCACGGGGGGCCTGCGGCACACCGTCCCTCGCAGAACAGCTCGAAGGTCTCCTCGAATGTGGTTGTGGGCGAGGAGGACTGCCGGCCAGCTACCTTCTGCCACGTCGCTGCGATCTTCAAGTTGAAGAGGAAGGAGGAGACCAACACGTCCTTGGGATCCCGACAAATGTACACGAGCCGCGTGGGTTACGGCGATGCCCTTGAGCAGTAACTCAGGCAGCCAGAAGTCTCCATACTGGCGCATCACATACGGCGTGCACCGCGTCTCCACGGGGAGTGACTCCATGATCTCAGGTATGTTGGCGTGCGAGGTAGTCGAGTGAGGTTTTATTGCCGGTGCTACGGCGTCCGTAGGAGCTAAATTAGTACGCATGGTGCCCTGCATGCATGTGTGGTGCGTTGCATATAACAATGTATATCGGTTTGATTCATATATAAATCAGGGCGCGAAGCATGTTTCGCCAAATGTTGTTATCGTTAATTTCGTGTCTCGGGTAAAGGGATCTTTGCGTGCAAAAGTGGTTCGAATGGAAACCAATATGGATGCGACCAGCTAGCTCGTATGATGTTGAAATTAATGCTATCTTTATCGTGAAAAAAAATATATGTTCAGCAGTGGTTTAAACGGACAGAATGGATGGCACCGTCAGAACTAACGTCTCCCGTCAAGAAAACTGCAGTTTCTGGCCGTGGTTAGTGTAATGGCCATTGCAATTTGCAATGACCAAAGAAATGTTGTCACTAATACCGTAAATGTGGTAATTGTTTCCTCCTGGTTAACGATTTACCGGAATTTTGTTGTGGGCGTAATTTTTCTGTGGCAAAGGCTTTAACTACATCTCACGCCAACCGTAGCATAGACAAGCGGTGTGGTACCTAGTCTCTTGAGCGGCCACACTTCCTCCTAAACACTCTAGCCACCACCAAACAAGCAAGCCTCCCTCTCCTCCTCCCTTCCTCCTCGCCGCCGCCGTCGGTGGTCGTTGACTGGCCAGCGGCGGTGGCAGGGCTTCTTCTTCTCTGTCGTGGTGCCTGATCTGCATCGCGCTCTCGACGCCTGATGTCTATCCGCCGATTTTCAATGGTGTGGACTTTCGTCGGGGTTGGATCTTGGGCTCTTCTCCGTCGGCTCATCTTCGGAAGTGGCGATCCGGGCCCTTCTCCGCCGGCTTCTTTCGGTGGCGCGGCTTCGTCGATGGCATGATGACGGAGGTGCCGCGGTGCAGATCCAGATTTCGCGCGGTTGGTAGAGATCGCGATGGCTCGGTGGCGGAGGCATGTGCGATGCTCGACTCCTCCCCGGTGGACGACTTTTAACCGGCCGACGAGTGGGCTGCAGTGGACGTCACCTTCCTTTGCTTCTGACGGTGGTTGGTTGTTGGGGATGTTGCGAACGTCGTCTTGGTGATCTGGCCTTCATTGGTTGGATCCAGTGACGAGGTCGTGCTGTGGCATAGTCTTGGAGCGATGATACCTTTGATCCGAAGTGAAAACTATTGATCTGGCCTTCGCTGGTTGGATTCGGCAATGACGTCGACCTGAGCGGCGTTTACCTTCTTGAAGATCATGCTTTGGAGAACTGGTACCTGAACTCCGAAGTGAAAACTCCTGATCTAACGTTCACAGGTTGAATCCGGCGACGATGACGTGAGTCGTATCCCTTCCTGGAGACGTCGCTACAGAGACTGGTCCCATCATCACCTCTTTGCTGCGCAGCTACTGTTTGCGTATGAACAATCCCCTGATTGGTCCCGAAGGCGGGGCTAGGTGGTCTTTTTTTAGGCTTGCATTTGCATAACAATTTGTTTGCTATTGTTGGCTTTTGGCTGTTTTTTGTTTTAAGCTTTTAGCTGATGGTAGTGTAATGGCTGTGTGCATCCCTAGTTGGTGCAGAAGCCAGGAGTTGTACTTCCATTACCTAAAAACCTAGTCTTTTGGGCTGATGACCAGAGTTTGATTCCTAACAATCACAGGTTGGGTGCGTTGTTTGTATGAATTTTCTATTTTAATTGTCTAGGATTTGAACCTGTGACATATGAGTTATAAGTCTTAAGATAAAAACACTAGCTAATTAGCCACATCCTCTAAAAATTAGCGCTCACGGCTACATTTTGGTTTGTCACATCAAATTTCTAGCGACCACATCTCATATTGTCTATATCTTGTTGTCTGTAACAAAATTTTTATTCGGTTGTGATGTCCATCCTACGGTATAAATAGAGGGAAGACAGCGTGCCACGTCGTCATTTTTTTGGGGCCATCGGATCTTGTTCAGTTCTTTTCTCGGTCGTTCGATTTTTCGATGCGGTCCTTGAGACGGGCAATCAGGCAAGAAAGTCAACGAACGAACGAACCCTCTCCGTCTGCTTGCTGCCTCGGGAACCCAAACCCCAAGTTGCATAGATATCCAGCATCAATCACATTAGAGCAATCAATGCGAGCAGTCCTGGTACAACCCCAAAAAATTCGCCAACGGTCGCACCCTTTTCAGCCTCCCTTCGTCCCGGTGCAACCTTGAGACGGGCAATCAGGAAGGGAAGTCCACGAACGAACCCTCTCCGTCTGCTTGCTGCCTTTGTAACCCAAACCCCAGGTTGCACAGATATCTATCCAACAATCCCATCAGATCAATCAATGCGAGCAGTCCTGGTCCAACCACAAAAAATAATCGCCAGCGCCTGCACCCTTTTCGGCCTACCTTCGTCCCGGTGCAACAATCCTACCGGATAAACAAGACAGAATTGACGTGAGGAGAGCCGAAGATGGAATTGACGCGAGGAGAGTCGGCCACGTCTCCGGATAAACTATTATATTTCTAAATGAGACGTAAAACTGAGAAAGGTTTCTGAGGTAGATGACTCATCTTCCTTGATGGACAACATCGAGCAAAATAGGCCTTTTATTTTGTTTGTTCTGTTGCTGTCTTGTCTCGTTGGTCAGATAACGCTTTTATGCGGGCTCTATGTAGGAACACGGGTAGGCTACACTGGTATAAATTCAAAACTCTACCACGCAACCAAGGAGTCTCCGCTAGTAATAGATTACGGGATTACCACTAGACGCGCAGATTCGCAGCGGAAGAAGAGTCGATGTAGCGCGTTGGTGCGGTTGTAGTCGTACTAGTCTCGCGCCTCCTCCAAGTGCTCCCCGTGGCCGTCACAGATTGCGGATCGTCCTAACGTTGAAGCCTCGCAGCAACGCCTCCAAGGTATCCACACGTACGGGGCAGGAACACCACGCGCCGAAGTGCTAGCGACGGCTGCGCGGTTTTGGGCGAAGGAGGTGTGGTGGCTAGGGTTTCGGGAATTCCGAAAATCACACTTGACCCTATGCCACCTCCTCTCTATATATAGGCATCCATGATGGATCTCGAACTTGAGGCCCATTAGGAACTCATGGCCCATAAGAATTCGGATCACCATCCAAAACGTGTCCCGGCCCTTTAAGCGTGCGACCCTATAGGTTCACGTGCACTTGGACATGGCCCGAGTACTCCTACTCGTCCACTAATCGGTAGTAGCCCATAGCAGGACATGCCGACTCCCAAGTAAACGTAAAGATCACATCGGACGAACCTCAACAAATCTCATATGTATTTCCTTTGCCTCACGATATCGGTCAAACTCAAAGCGATACGTGCCATCCTTGTTGGTTAGCTCAACCACTCTTTCTCGATCACGTGATTCGAATTCCTCGACTATGGTTAACTCTTTAACCATGAATAGCATGGTCATGCATTTCTGGAATCCGATCACTCGAGAGGCCTAGAGATATCTCTCCCGTTGCATGGAGGGGCAAATCCTATCTTGATCGACCATGCCTCGACGCATGTGTCATGACAAACCCAAAGCTACCTTTATAACTACCGATTCACGGAGTAGCGTTTGGCAACCCCTAAGTAAGTCACTATACATCTTGAGTGCATGCGACGATCTCAAGTCTAAGGATATAACATACATATTGTAAAAGAGACCAACTGATGACACAAAAGAATACAACATTCTCGCAGTGTCTCATGGTGGGTCGATCCAACCCCATGTTCACTAACATGTGTCATATTATTGGTTTGATATCTCCATATCTATGATCCGTGAAACATGATCATCAACCAATACATATGCTAGTCTATTCATATGTTTCCGACTAGGGGTCGCTTTAGAATAATCATCACAAAGATAAATATAGAGTTTCACAATCAAGTCACATACTTGATAATAAATATTAACGATATTATTCAAGGAACAATAAATTATCCAATAAATTATGAACATATAATCATCTCCATGATTGCCTCTAGGGCATATCTCCAACAGTCTCCCACTTGCACTAGAGTCAATCATTTAAGTATCTAATACCAATAGCTCTTGTGTGCGCCTCATGTTTTGGTTGTGTGAGAGGCTTTGTTAACGGATCAGCAACATTTAAATCCGTGTGTACTTTGCATATCTTTACATCTCCTCTATCCACAATATCGTGAATAAGATGATAGCGCCTGAGTATATGCTTGGACTTCTGATGGGATCTAGGCTCCTTAGCTCAAGCAATGGCTCCATTATTATCACAATAGAGATTCATTGGGCTCAAGGCACTCGAGACCATACCCAATTCAGCAATAAAATTCCTTATCCAAACACCTTCCTTTGCAGCTTCAGAAGCCGCAATGTACTCGGCCTCCGTCGTAGAATTAGCAGCTGTCTCTTGCTTGGAACTTTTCCAGCTCACTGCTCCTCCATTCAAAATGAATACAAACCCAGATTGCGAACGATAATCATCTTTGTCGGTTTGGAAACTTGCATCAGTGTAACCATTTACAACGAGCTCTTCATCACCGCCATAAACTAGGAACACATCCTTAGTCCTTCTCAAGTACTTAAAAATGTTTTTCACAGCTGTCCAGTGACCTTCACCGGGATCAGCTTGGTATCTGCTTGTAACACTTAGAGCATATGATACATCTGGTCGAGTACATATCATGGCATACATGATAGATCCAATAGCTGAAGCATATGGAATACCATTCATACGGTCTCGCTCATCAGTTGTCGAAGGACACTGACTCTTGCTAAGACTTATGCCATGTGACATAGGCAATAACCCTTTCTTGGCTTCCTGTATGTTGAACTGTTTCAACACCTTGTCAATATAAGTACTTTGGCTTAATCCAATTAGTCTTTTTGATATATCTCTATAGATCTTTATCCCTAAGATATATGCTGCTTCTCCTAGGTCCTTCATAGAAAAACTATTTTTTAATGAGGCCTTAACGGATTCGAAGATAGGAATGTCATTCCCAATCAATAATATGTCATCCACATATAAGATTAGGATTACAAGTGCGCTCCCACTAACCTTCATGTAAACACAAGGTTCTTCTTTGTTCTTGATGAAACCAAACCTTTTGATCTCCTCATCAAAACGTATATTCCAACTCCGAGATGCTTGCTTCAACCCATAAATAGATTTCTGAAGGTTGCACACTTTACTAGCATTCTTTGGATCGACAAAACCCTCTGGCTGTGTCATGTACACATCTTCACTTAGATTTCCATTAAGGAAAGCTGTTTTGACATCCATTTGCCATATCTCATAATCGAAATATGCAGCAATAGCTAGAATAATCCGTACAGATTTAAGCATCGCTACCGGTGAGAAAGTCTCATCATAGTCAACTCCTTGAACTTGTCGAAACCCTTTTGCGACTAGTCGAGCTTTATGAATGCGAACATTTCCATCCATGTCAATCTTTTTCTTATAGACCCATTTGCACTCAATAGTTTTAACACCATCAGGCGGATCGACTAGATTCCAAACCTGATTATCTCCCATGGAGTCTATCTCGGATTTCATGGCTCCAAGCCATTTCTCAGAGTCTGGGCCCATCATTGCTTCCTTATAAGTCATAGGCTCATCGCTGTCCAACAACAATATATCACGCGAATACCGAGCAGGTACTTTGCGCGTCCTATCTGACCTTCGCAGATTTGGTGCTTCCCCGGCTAGGGTATCTCCGATTGTGGGTTCCCTAACCACATTTTCCCTTATTAGGGTGTCTGCAGCTAAGTCCTCCCCAACTGGAGTATCTCGAACCTCTTCGAGTTGCACGGTTCTCCCACTTGCCCTTCTCGAGACAAACTCTTTCTCTAGAAAGACACCATTTCGAGCGACAAATACTTTGCCCTCTTCTCGGTTGTAGAAGTAATATCCTTTGGTTTCCCTAGGATATCCTATAAAAAAGCATTTATCTGACTTGGGTGTGAGTTTATCAGACATCAAACGTTTAACATAAACATCACATCCCCAAATCTTTAGAAAAGACAAACTAGGACTCTTCCTAGTCCACATCTCATATGGTGTCTTATCTACAGATTTAGATGGTACCCTATTTAAAGTGAAAACGACAGTTTCTAGAGCGTAACCCCAAAAAGATAATGGCAGATCCGATTGGCTCATCATCGATCGAATCATGTCCAACAAGGTCCGATTACGCCGCTCGGACACCCCATTCCATTGTGGAGTGCCCAGTGGTGTAAGCTGTGGGACAATTCCACATTGCTTCAAATGATCACCAAATTCATGGCTCAAAATATTCACCTCCACGATCAGATCGTAAAAATTTGATTGTCTTGCCAAGTTGATTTTGTACCTCACTTTGGAATTCCTTGAACTTTTCAAAGGATTCCGACTTATGCCTCATTAAGTATATATATCCATATCTACTAAAGTCATCGGTGAAAGTAATGAAGTACTGAAAACCACCTCTAGCTGTCGTGCTCATTGGCCCACACACATCTGTATGTACGAGTGCCAACAAGTCGACGCCTCTCGATTCTTCGATGAAAGGCGCCTTGGTCATCTTTCCAAGTAGACAAGATTCGCACATTTCAAATGATTCCAAATCAAATGAGTTTAGAAGTCCATCATCATGGAGCTTCTTCAGACGCTTCTCACTTATGTGACCCAAACGACAATGCCAAATAAAAGTGGAATTTATATCATTAGACCGAAGCCTCTTCGCATTAATATTATAGACAGGTGTATCATCAAGATTTAAAATAAACAACCCATTCATAACAGGAGCATAGCCATAAAATATTTTATTCAAAAATATAGAACAACCATTGTCCTCAATAATGAACTTATAACCCTCTGCCGACAAACATGAGGCAGAGATAATGTTTCTACTCATGGCTGGAACACAATAACAATTATTTAATTCCATAATAAATCCTGAAGGTAAATGTAATGGCAAGGTCCCGACGGCTAATGCAGCAACCCTTGCTTTATTCCCGACGCGAAGATCCATCTCGCCTCTTGCAATGCTCCTACTCCTTGTTAGACTCTGCATCGAATTGCAAATATGAGCAACCGATCCGGTATCAAATACCCAAGAGTTAACGGAAGAATCAGCAAGAAAAACATCTATAACATTAATACCTGAAGTGGAAAGCTTAGTCCCACCATTCTTTTTCAGATTAGCCAGGTATTTCTTGCAGTTCCTCTTCCAATGGCCTCGCTCTTTGCAGTAAAAGCATTCATTCTCTGGAGTCGGGCCGGACTTAGTCTTGGGCTTAGGCTTGTTAGCATGGATCTCATCCAAAGCTTTAGCCTTACCCTTTCCTTTGACCCAAGTCTTAGCCTTCTTCTTGAAGCTTGTACTCTTTTGCACCATCATCACATGACTGTTGCTTTTTTAATCTTGTCTTCCAGCCTTAAGCATCATATGCGATTCGGTGAGATTCTTGTCTAAACTATTCATATGGAAGTTCGAATGAGCGGTCCATAGCTTGCGAGAAGCGAAGCAAGAATCAAATCTGTAGCCAACTCTTGACTAAGTGGAAAACCAAGTTTTTCCAAGCTCTGTGTGTAACCAACCATCTTGATCACATGAGGGCTCACCGGACTACCCTCAGCTAGCTTACACCCAAACAAATTCTTCGAGATCTCATATCTCTCAGTTCTTGCTTGTGTCTCAAACATGCCTTTGAGCACCACGATCATATCGTAGGCCTCTATGTTCTCAAACTGCTTTTGAAGGTCTGAGTTCATGGCAGCAAGCATGAGACAGCTAACATCAAGGGACTCATCACATGCCTTTTTATATGCGTTTTTAAGGGCAGCAGTAGCATTTTCAGCAGGCACTTCTGGAATTGGTTCCTCTAGAACATGTTCCTTTTTATCTTGCCTAAGAACAATTCTTAGGTTGCGGGACCAATCCGCAAAATTTGTTCCATTCAGTTTTTCTTTATCAAGAATCGAACGTAAAGCAAAACTGGAGGTAGGTACAACAATTGGTGCCATGATCTACAACATAAAAATATGCAAAAACTAAGATATATGTTCAAGAAAAGTAACTTCTATTAAACAATTTAATAAAGATACTCCCACTAAATTCCATATCCCTCTTATGACATTTAGTGATTCAAGACCCACAATCAGTTAATCTACTAGTGAGCTTTGGCATCACTGCTAGAAGATTTGTGAAATTGGAAAGCAACCCTTTGCTAATCATATCTCTATATGACTCTTGTTGTTGGGCGGCATCTCTATGCCCCGGCGCCCAACCCTATGCCCCAATGTCTATAACCATTATAATAACATTGTCAAGTTTAACCAATGCTATGTGTGTAAGTGTCCAACACAAACCCATCTAGTCAAGGAAAATTAATGGCACTCTGCTTTAGCAAGACCTACCATTAAAATACATGACTTTGGATGGTGTAGCTAATTGGGAGGGCATCAATTTTGCTTAATATTATGTGAGGGAATTTTACTTCTACCATGTTAAAAGCATTAAGAGCAACTAAATAACATGCATAGAAACAAACAGGAATATAAAGGCATTCACAAACAATCACATTGCATCGTGATATAGTATGACCCTTCCACATGGTGATCTCCATCGCCGTGCTTCCTGTTCGCCATGCCTCTAAGTGGCCAATTCCACCAAGTACTCCCATTAAGCCATTACTCCTAATAGCACTAGTAATAAATTACAAGGATTGAAGAAGCATCACAAGTCGACACGCAGGACGTTATACAAAAATAGACAGCCTTGGGCTGCAATAAGCATGACATGCAGGTCATGAACATTACACACATACATGCATCTCATACATTACGGGTCATACTATTCACAAAATCCTGCAAAAACAAGTTAGGCGTAGAATCACATTCTATCTAACGTATGGTGTGAATTAGCAATACTTAAACCAAGTTAAGGTCCTAATCCATAGGAGTGGCAACCTGCACCAAAAGGGCGGAAACCCTATCTATATTCCAAGGTCCTGCTCGGCGGTTCCATGGATCTTCGCGTGCTCTATGGATTTACGATCACTGTCTGCCCCGATGGCGGAAACCGACCAGTAGAGGCAAGTCGTGATTCGACCATGAAAATACGATCACGGAATAACGATCATGAACCCACATTGAGACCACCACGCATGGATGATCATATCAACCATCGCCAAAAACAATCTATCATATAGAACGACCGACAGAAACAGTAATAGATCGCATCTATGACTTCCACATATCACAATATGCATCTTATCCGAATCTAAAACTACACGGGATGGCTCTGATACCACTGTAGGAACACGGGTAGACTACACTAGCATAAATTCAAAAATCTACCGCGCAACCAAGGAGCCTCCGCTAGTAATAGATTACAGGATTACCACTAGACGCGCAGATTCGCAGCGAAAGAAGAGTCGATGTAGCGCGTTGGTGCGGTTGTAGTCGTACTAGTCTCGCGCCTCCTCCAAGTGCTCCCCGTGGCCGTCACAGATTGCGGATCGTCCTAGCGTTGAAGCCTCGCAGCAACGCCTCCAAGGTATCCACACGTACGGGGCAGGAACACCACGCGCCGAAGTGCTAGCGACGGCTGCGCGGTTTTGGGCGAAGGAGGTGTGGTGGCTAGGGTTTCGGGAATTCCGAAAATCACACTTGACCCTATGCCACCTCCTCTCTATATATAGGCATCCATGATGGATCTCGAACTTGAGGCCCATTAGGAACTCATGGCCCATAAGAATTCGGATCACCATCCAAAACGTGTCCCGGCCCTTTAAGCGTGCGACCCTATAGGTTCACGTGCACTTGGACATGGCCCGAGTACTCCTACTCGTCCACTAATCGGTAGTGGCCCCTAGCAGGACATGCCGACTCCCAAGTAAACGTAAAGATCACATCGGACGAACCTCAACAAATCTCATATGTATTTCCCTTTGCCTCACGATATCGGTCAAACTCAAGGCGAGTACGTGCCATCCTTGTTGGTTAGCTCAACCACTCTTTCTCGATCACGTGATTGAATTCCTCGACTATGGTTAACTCTTTAACCATGAATAGCATGGCCATGCATTTACGAATCCGATCACTCGAGAGGCCTAGAATATCTCTCCGTTGCATGGAGGGGCAAATCCTATCTTGATCGACCATGCCTCGACGCATGTGTCATGACAAACCCAAAGCTACCTTTATAACTACCCGATTCATGGAGTAGCGTTTGGCAACCCCTAAGTAAGTCACTATACATCTTGAGTGCATGCGGCGATCTCAAGTCTAAGGATATAACATACATATTGTAAAGAGACCAACGATGACACAAAAGAATACAACATTCTCGCAGTGTCTCATGGTGGGTCGATCCAACCCCATGTTCACTAACATGTGTCATATTATTGGTTTGATATCTCCATATCTATGATCCGTGAAACATGATCATCAACCAATACATATGCTAGTCTATTCATATGTTTCCGACTAGGGATCGCTTTAGAATAATCATCACAAAGATAAATATAGAGTTTCACAATCAAATCACATACTTGATAATAAATATTAACGATATTATTCAAGGAACAATAAATTATCCAATAAATTATGAACATATAATCATCTCCATGATTGCTTCTAGGACATATCTCCAACACTCTATTGTGTGTTAGCACAACTCTGAAGTCTTAACTTTGAAGCTGAATAGGCAGCCCGTGAGCTAGTGTGAGGCCTCTCTGGGATCGTATCCATTCCAAGCTAAGTAGTTACGCCGAAAGCGCAATACTTAACGAGAGACGAGAACGATCTCGAGTGTCTGGATATGCGTCTCATGTTAGCTCCTAAGGATCAGTTGCTAACATGCGCATATCCTAGTACACAACATTGCAATCACATCCATACACAATCATATAAGAAAAAAAAACTTTGATACATCTTCAACATATAGAACCTTATGGTCCCAATTTTACATAAGAGGGCCAATCGGCCAAATCTAAATAACAATAACACAAATAAATTACAGCGGAAGATAAACTTAAAGTAAAAAGGGAATAACTGAGTTGTCATGCCCAAAATCCTATAAGCAACCAACTGGAGTTAAAGCCGTTGTGCCCGTCGTCCTTACCTGATCAAATAGACACATTTCAAGTACAAAGTTATACTCGCGATACTTTTCAAGAAAAATAAGGATGCATGTGAGTATCAAAGGAAGGCTACTATACTATTTAATTTTTGGCATAAAGCAAGTTTTGCATATAGATAAACATTATAGATTCAAAGTTGCCTTTTGTAAAAAAAAACATTTAGAAAATATTTTGTAACAGTATGTAATAATCAACAATGGTATAATCTCTAAATATAATCAAGACTCGAACATCCCATTCATGACACAATTCATTCCTCAACAAAAATTAACACGCAAACTACGCGTTCATGATAACATTTCAGATCTGAACAAACTAACATAAAGACATAACACTTCCAACCATAACCCAAACTTAATTTCCCTAAAGCTAACTGTGCATGCTTTCCCACAAGTGATGTCCATAACCTAGGACGAGACTATTCGAATAGATTTAGTTCTCTGTAGAGTTGTACAGTTTTACCCACACGATATGAATACCTTATACTTTCGCCATGCACTCTTCCGAAGGAGTGTAACTAAGATATCATAACGAGACCTTTACAATACCATGTCCTAACTATCAAACCACCCGAGGAACAGAAATCCCATGGGAGCCTAAAAAGCCTCCTAACCACAAGTGAACCCCGTTGTGTAAGTAAGTCTCTATCAAACAAGAGAACTTTAAGAGCAAGTAAGGCAAAACTTAACATGCCCCTACCAGATTGACAAGAGAATAATTAAAAATAACAATAACAATTGTCAACCTGATTGTGTTCTGATAGCTAATACACAACAAATTATTCAGCCAAGCCATCGCCCATAAACCCGGCGTGTGGTTGCACGTAAGACTTGGTTCATCACACCACAGACCGGTCCTCATATACCCAGACGGGGCTACACGAATTCAGGACCACCCCTTCATCACCCTATCACCCGTCCAAGTCCAACACACAGCAATAACCCACCTAACAAGTCACAATAACCAGATTCGAAGATCTGGAAAAACAATCCTCAATATCAATATAATTCAATCCATATAATCCTCAAATTTCATCAAGATTCAATTCAATCCACCGGCCGATGGACTAGCTCCATCAACCGCTTTCGGCTACAACTACTAGCATGCCTAAGCATCGTTCTACAAACTAGCAAACAACCCATATAACATATATCCTTAATCATTCAAGGTAAAAGGGTAGTCAACGTTCAAAGGAGGGCAAATGCAGCAATTAGGAGATTAACTACTTCTACCCACGAACATACATTTCAAAATAGTATGCAATTGCGATAATAATACTCACACAAAACTTTTAAAAATCACTAGGAGCAATATAATCAAGAGGAGGGTGCTCACACCTTTGCTGGTACTACTTGTTCAATCTCAGGTTACTCACATATTGATCTCACGAATATAACGGTATCATCGAAAACCTAATCGAAAGACGATATTGCAATAAATATCAAATAAAGTCAAAAATTCAAAGTACTCAAAAATACATGAAAATTAGGTAGGTCATGACTTTAGGTGAATTTAGGTGATTAGTTCAATTAGAGTTCATATGAATTTCTTATGGGTTTTCAGAGTTGAAGATATGGCAAAGGTTCATTGTTGATGTACTAACCATAACCCAATCTTGGCTTATTATTGATTTCACTCTTTTAGGTTACATGTGAAAGACTAGTAATTATAACTTAGAAATCCTTTGTATTTTTAGACAAAGCTCTACTTCCTGCGATTAGAATTCTACCATCTAACCTCGTCTCCTTTTTAACTTTTGTTTTCTTGGGACTAATTACTAATGGTTGTATACTGATCTTGATGAGGTTTGCTATTCTGATTTTATGTTCAAACTGTTGCTAAGGAGTACTAAGTATTCTTTAACATATTCAAGCACTGGACTTCACTTAACATCCAATAGGTTGAAAAACTGAACCCTCATAAGTTAATGATCCTACTGGCTGCTCTCCCCAAAACCATTTATTTGCTGCAAAGACAAAGCTCGTTGTTTGTGTTGGTGGATCAACTAATACTTGTTTCTCAGATTGATTTGTCTCCAAAAGTCTTAAGGTCCAAAGCTTAATTGGAACACAAACCTTCTAAGTCCTCGAATTCAGAAATGTCATCAGCACAATGTCAAAAGCAAGACTTCAACTAGAAACTATTTTCTAACCATACATTTTATTAGAGGGAAAGCTGATTTGGAGGTATGGTTAACTTGACCTTCCTACTTAACTCCAATGTCCAAATTTATTTACAGAATAGGTTACTGCTAATGTTGTATAAGTGCTCAAAGGTTAAAAGAACAAAAGCACTACTAACTAATTGAATTGGTCCTGTTATTAACCTACTAACAAAACTTATAATTTCATATTACTGTTCAAGCTCCTACAAGGCTACAATCAGCAAGTATGTCTAAACTGAACTGCCATTGACTAACTTCCTTTAACTCACACTTTAATATTACTAACACGATTGAGTGACTCAGTAACCTTTTTAAAATTGAAAGTAAGAGACAGAGGTTAGGAAGCTTACAATGACAAACCAAGTTTTCTCCTAAACCTCTTCTCAGATTTTGCTATCTGTTCAATATCTTACAAAGGAGCATATTTTTCTGAACTGCAATGCTACTGCTAACTAAATCGTCTTCAAATTGGTTAATGCATGGCAGCCACAATACTTGCTTGTATTAGATGGTTGGGCTAGCAAAAAGGGTTCACTTACGTTTCAAATTGACTCCAAACCAACTTCTCTTATCTGATCATTCAAACAAACAAAAGTGTTTGAAACCTAGAATTTCCAATTCAATAATCCATTTGCTAAATACTGCTTCTTAAGTGATTTATAAAGCACTAACAAAACTTATTAGCCTTTGTATACAGAGAGGGAACTCAATTACAGAGAACCGAAAACAGGGAGGCCAGCACAACGGAGGTGACCAGCGGCTTGGGCGGCGCATGTCGCCGGCGACAAGGAGGGTGACGGCGACCGGAATTGACAAAAATGGAACCAATGTCGCACGTGGGTTCTAGGAGTAATGGTGGCGCAGCTCGAGAGAGCTCAGAACAGCGGCACAACGCCGGCGAACGGAGGTGGCCATACGGCTTAAGTGCATGGCGCGTTCCGATGACGTATTGACCCAAGTAAAGCATGCAAGAGCTACTAGGGGACTTAGTGAAGCTCACCAGATGGATAGGGAGGCCGGTGAAGCTCGGGGAGAAGAGGTCGCCGATAATGGCGGCGGCGGTGATGCGGCTCACGAGGAGGGGACTACCTGCTCAAGGAAACTGAAAGGTACAGGTTGAGAAAGCTTGAGTGAGGCCATAAGATTGTCACCAAGCATGGAATCGATGAACAACTCACCCGATTGACAAAGGACTGTAATTAGAGTTGTCGGCTGACAAAAAGGGAAAAATCCAAACTCAAACGATCCTGTGATGAAATGACCAAAATTGATGGCGGGGTTTTAGATGTCATACACCGGGACATAATATGACGCGCAATAACTAGGGATGGTCTCACCGGAGGCGAAGTTGGCCGAAGAGGGTAGTCGCGGGTGCGCTCTAGAGACAGTGAGAGCACGAGTTTGCCCCGGATCCTACAAGCAACGACCAAGGCTCAGATGAGTAAAAATGGAGAAGGTATGTAAGCAGAAAGCTAGGGGATGCCATGGATTCAAGTTTACCCCAGAAGGTTTCATGGAAGTGCTTCCCCCTCTTCCTCAGCCGGGAAGAAAAGTGAGCTGAGAGAGAGACCTCGAGGGGGTTTAAAGCTCGGGCACGGACGGGAAAGAAGGCGGCATTAGAGGGCGAAGCTTGGGGTCTAGCTGATACGGGGGGAGGCCCGATCTTCTCAGTGAGGAACCGTGGATAGTTGATGCGAAGTAGACGATGTCGCTAGCTGAACACTCGCGCCAATGCACGAACCCTCAACTCTTCGGAATACGCCCAAAACACCTTTGGGTAGTTGTTCGTCGCGAGACCACGAGCGGCGAACGCCAAGTCCCCAATTCCCAATGGAGCGAGCGGCTTGACCTTGGATTGCGAACAAAACAAATGGATCGCCTAATTCTCTCTCAAAGTCCTCGCATGAACTCGGTGTCGAAAGAACAAGCAATAGCTATGTTTCAATCTTATGCATAAAGCGAGTGCGCCTCTATGGTGCGGCCATGGGGGTTTATATAGCCTCCCACGCAAGCACAAAACTTCGGATGAGCGATGGCAAGTGCTCTGATGAATCCGAGTCCGACAATCGTTCATTACTACGATGTCCGAGCCCGATTCTCGCTCACGTGAACGATAATCCGATTCAAAAAAACGTCCTACTTTAATTTGGAAATTTAAACTAGTCTCCCTCTCGGTTCCCCTTGTATTGTGAGCTTTCCTTCTCTTAGCTTGCGCGAATTTGTTCGATACACTTGATGCTTCTTTTGATGCCAATGTAACCCTTGTTGGCCACATGTGTTTCTTCTCCATGAATTTGTTCCCGGCCTCCCTCTCCTCCAAAGGCTTCACAATATTCAAACCTAAGAATGCACAAAACATTTGCATGAGGTAATACCCAATTCTCATCAATGACAATAGAAGATTCATTAAGAAACAAAAGCACCTGTTGATTTAGAAGTTTAGCTCTTGCTCTCGTCAGTGGACCAATATGCACTTCTGTACTTGAATTATTTGTAGCGTCATGTATGGCGTCCACCTCAGTATGTGTATGACCACCAATAGGGAAAGATGTATAAGTGTTAGGGATGCCCTCATCATCCTCCCCCTCTTGAAAAGGCGTCGTCCTCGACGCTAGATCATCACCACCAAAGAAAGGTGATAAATCAGCAACATTGAAAGTAGAGCTCACGCCATAGTCATCGCCGGAAAGCTCTATCTTGTAGGCATTGTCGTTGATCTTCTCAAGCACCTTGAAAGGTCCATCACCTCGTGGCAGCAATTTAGACTTGCGGCGTTCTGGAAAACGATCCTTGCGGTAGTGCACCCAAACCAAATCACCTGGTTGAAAAATCATCTTCTTTCGTTTCTTATTCGCCTTCTCAGCATAGGACTTGACCTTGCGCTCTATCTCCTCTTTTGTTTTGAGATGCAATTTCTTCACATACTCAGCTCGCTTGGATGCCTCCATATGAACACGGTGTTGACTTGGAAGTGGCAGCAAATCAAGCGGCGTAAAGGGTTTGAAACCATACACCACCTCAAAGGACACAATCTGCGTAGTGGAGTGCGGCCCGATTATAAGCGAATTCCACGTCGGCAAACAATCCTCCCACTCGCGCGATTCTTCTTGATCATGGTCGAAGTAGCATCGAAAGTGTGCGGTTCACCACCTCCGTTTGACCATCGGTTTGGGGATGACAAGTCGTCTTTGAATAACAACCGTCCCCGCCACCCCAAAGTGTCTTCCAAAAGTAGCTCATGAACTTCACGTCACGATCTGACACAATAGTGCGTGGCACGCCATGTAGCCTCACGATCTCCCTGAAAAACAAGTTAGCAATATGCGACGCATCGTCGCTCTTGTGGCACGGAATAAAGTGTGCCATCTTTGAAAAGCGATCCACAACGACAAAAGCAGAATCACTCGCCCTCTTAGTTCTAGGTAATCCTAAAACAAAATCCATACTAATATCCTCCCATGGTGCATTGGGAGCAGGTAGAGGGTATACAAACCATGTGGATTCAATTTTGATTTCGCTTTGTGGCAAGTAATGCATCGTTGCACATACCTCTCTACATCTCGCCTCATCTTAGGCCAATAAAAGTGATCGCTCGGCATAGATAACGTCTTCTCACGTCCAAAATGTCCCATCAACCCACCCGCATGTGATTCTGCAGAATAGCAAACGCACGGAGGAGTGCGAACGCATAATTTGTTATTGCGAAACAAAACCCATCATGGATGTGAAATTTATCCCAGCCTTTCCCCTCTTTGCAATGTGCATAAGGAACGGAAAAATCATGGTCATGAGCATAGAAATCACGCAAACTCTCTAAACCGAGAACTTGCACTCCTAATTGAGTTAAAGCACACTTTTCCTAGAGAGCATCGGCTACCACATTTTCCTTTCCCTTCTTATATTTTACAATGTAAGGAAACGACTCAATGAATTCGACCCATTTGGCATGTCTACGGTTCAGTTTGCTTGGCCCTTTAAATACTTTAATGCCTCATGATCGAATGAATAATAAACTCTTTAGGCCATAAATAGTGTTGCCAAGTTTCTAACGCACGCACTAAAGCATAAAGCTCTTTGTCATAGACCGGATAATTCAATTGAGCATCATTTAGTTTCTCACTAAAATAAGCTACCGGTCTACCCTCTTGCATTAAAACACCGCCAATACCCAATCCACTAGCATCACACTCAATT
This sequence comes from Ampelocalamus luodianensis, assembly GCA_036346255.1. Lineage (NCBI taxonomy): Eukaryota > Viridiplantae > Streptophyta > Magnoliopsida > Poales > Poaceae > Ampelocalamus > Ampelocalamus luodianensis. Next base: position 79,340 of record JAYEVH010000535.1, on the reverse strand, counting down.
TCAAAAATTTAGTGAAATCGAGTAAAACAAGCAGCGGTGCTTGAGTCAAGCGTTTCTTAAGTTCAACAAAAGCATTGTCTTGCGCTACCCCACACAAATTCAACACCCTTTTAGTAAGTTCATTCAAAGGCAGCTATGGTGCTAAAATCCTTCACAAAGCGCCGATAAAACCAGCGAGACCATGAAAGCTCCTAATCGACTTACATTCACGAGGAGTTGGCCAATTTTTATTCGCTTCAATTTTAGACTCATCTACTTCAACTCCACATGCGAAACAACATAGCCCAAAAGATGACACGATCTTTGCAAAGGTGCACTTCTCTAAGTTACCGAATAACCTAGCCTCACGCAACACTTGTAGAACTTGTCTAAGATGGTCTATGTGTTCGATTCGATCATGATCAAATCGAATATCATCAAAGTACACAACCACAAATTTACCAATCAAATGCCTTAAAACATGATTCATTAAGCGCATGAATGTACTAGGTGCATTAGTTAAACCAAAAGGCATGACTAACCACTCATACAACCCAAATTTTGTTTTAAATGCAGTTTTCCACTCATCCCTTCATGCATCCTAATTTGATGGTAACCATCTGCGCAAATCTATCTTAGAAAAATAACAGCACCACTCAATTAGTCTAGCATATCATCTAAGCGAGGTATAGGATGACGATATCAATTGTGATATTATTAATCGCTCGACAATCTACGCACATACGCCATGAACCATCTTTCTTAGGAACTAAAATAACGAGAACAGCACAAGGGCTTAAGCTTTCACGTACATACCCTTTGGAGAGAGGCTCTTGTACTTGTTTCTGAATTTCCTTTGTTTCCTCGGGATTGGTGCGATGCGGTGGTCGGTTCGGCAATGACGCTCACGGAATCAAGTCGATCTTATGTTCTATCCCACGAATTGGTGGTAGCCCACTGGTACCTCGTTTGGAAAGACGTCATTGAAGTCTGCAAAACACAAGCAACACCACTAGGAAGAGAAGACAAGTCGTTAGTCGAAAGCAAGGCGTCTTTGTACAATAGTACAAAGTGCACCAAATTGGGATCTTCGCTGAATTCTCTCATTTACGATTTGGTGGCTAACATCACTAAATTCTTCTCTCGCTCTTTGGCGGTCTCAACGTGCATCTCAATTTTCTGCATTGAAGAATTCACAATGCATTGCGGTGTAAGGGGCTTCAAGATGATATCCATATTATTCCATCGAAATGTGTAGCGATTTGTCGCCCATCATGAACAATGAAACAGTCATATTGCCATGGCCGTCCCAAGAGCAAGTGACACACCGTCATAGGCACAACATCGCGATCCACGATGTCGGTGTACTTCCCAATAAGCGTCACTCGCACCATATAGTTCACCTTCACTTCCTCTTTGTCGCTCAACCATTGCACATGATAAGGGCGTGGATGCGGCAAGTACTTCAAACCCAACTTATGACACATATCCTTGCTAGCCAAATTGTGACAACTTCCGCCATCAATGATCACTTTGCGGACCTTACCCTTATCAAGCTTCGCCCAAGTGCGAAACAAATTGCACCGCTGTTCGAGTGACGGCGATGGCATCACACTAAGCACCTTGGGCGTGCAAACAATGGAATCTTGCTCGGTGTTAGGAAACTCGGATCGCACTCACATTGTTCTATGTCATCGGTGTGCAAGGCGGTTGCGCATCGGCGACTCGTCATCACTAGTCAAACATAACCGCCATCCTCGGTGATAAGCATAGTTCGACATTTGGCGATCCCTCGAAAATGGCCAACACCCTTGCACTTGTGGCAAATGATGTCACGTGAGCGTCTGTTGACCCCATAGACGAGGTCACACTAGCGTGGGCGCCGCAGTCGGCGCCGGTCTTTGGTGTACTCTCGACTTCTTACTTGCGGGCTGCGCATTGCCGAATTGCTTCCGGCGAGTGCTCTTGTTTGGTGGCTGTTGTTATATGGCTGTCTGGGTGGTGAAGAACCGTGCATCTTCAATCACTTCTCGCTCGGCCGCGTGCTTGGTGCGACAACTCAATCATATCATTATAGGGATGGTGATTGACAATGCGCTTGACGACATGATTCATGCCGACTAGAAATCTCGCCATGGTGCATTCTTCATTCTCGCGGACATCCGCATGTATCATGATAGTTTCCATCTCCTTATGATATTCATCAATTGACCTCATACCTTGTCGCACTTCATCAACTTCTCAAATAGTGGCGCTTGTAGTGGCGGTACAAAGCGTGCCCGCAAATCTTTGCTTCATCTGCTCAGAGGTGATAATCGGCAACTCATGGCGCTCCATGCGCTACGAATGAACTGCTCCCACCAATGTGTAGCATAATCATCCAAGCCATTGGAAGCAAGCAACGACTTCTTCTCATTGGAATAGTTGTTCATTCGAAACAACTTATCCACCTTCGACTCCCAAGTGAGGTATTGCTCCACATCCGTACCACACGAAAATATAGGAAGAGTAAATTTGGGCTTAGCGACAAAATCGTCGGCGTCGTCGTGTCGGCGCTGCGTTGTTGCGATGGTGGCGCTGTCGGTCATCGTAGTCGTCGGCGGGAAATCGTCATCCCATTGCTCGGCCTCATCGGCCATGCTACGAGGTGCACGATGCACACCTCCTCGTGGACACCACGTGGTGCGCCTCCACCACGGCGCCGTTGCCTCGGCCACGCCCATGAGCTCGAGGCGTGCGCGCTGCCATCCCAACGTTTGGCGGCACCGCCATGCGGCGCGCTGCCGCGTCGTCGCTCCTCATCCACACGAATAGCACGCTCATCCTCGGTCTCATTGTGCAAAACGGCGGAGGGCGTGCACACTCGTGTCATCGGCTTGCGCACCCCACGGAGATTGTGTTGTGCGAACATGGCGCGTAGCTCCGGGAAGTTATGGTTGATGGCGTGCGCAATTGTGTGACCTCCTCCCGAGGGTGTTCATCGATCTGAACTTCCCGAGTTCATCGCGCACGCCATTGTCACCATCTTGAAGTTGTTTTTGCGGCATCTCGCGCAACCGAGTGTACTCTGTCCCACGTAACGGTGCCTCGGATTAGGTGGATCCTCCTCGTGACTCGACATGGCAACAACTCACAAACAAGAAACGAGGTTATATACGGGTTAGTAAAACAAAGCGCTCTCTACTACGCTCGCAACTCACCGTCCCGAAAACAAGACAAGCTTACCATTCCAAAGTGAATCAAGGGCGGCAAATCGGCGGTTGTGACAATGGCGACCTTAACCCGTAATGTATGAGCGTAACCAAGAGCAAGGGAGTACACAAGCGGGTGTAGGTGGAGCTCGGACAGGTATGTGTATATCCTATGCAATCGATATTCAAGGTATTGTAAAGCTAAGTAATGATCCAAGCTAGAGTATTTTGCCTATGTGCTGATTCAAAGGTTTAAGCGAAGTGTATGAGCGCACAAACAAAGATAAATGTGACTTAATGCAAACAAAGGAATGAGCTAGTGATAGACAAACTGAAATTGAGATGAAAACTAGCTCGTTTTTGCACCAAGTACTATGAGAGACGCTAGCCAATTGCAAAGATATCAATGTTAGGGCACAAGATTGCTCAAATAGATTAAATACACAATCTGAAATTGTGGACTAAGGTTTACTCTTCCCAATTTCGGCCAGCCCCTTTTTGTTTGTTTTTTTTCTCAAAACCGCATGAACAAAGCTCTTCGCCCTTCGGCTATTAAGGAAACCGAAAGGAAAAAATTTAGTACTGGTATTTGCGGGTTTGATCTTTTTGTTTTTTTAATACCTTTTCAAGCCGTGGCTTTTTCTTGTAACCGGCTGCCTTTTCCTCTTTTCTTATTGCAATGGCGAAATAGGGTTTGCTCCTCTTGATTGCACAAGTCTCACAATTCAACAACGTGTAAATAAACTAAAGAACAGCCCTAGTGCAATGTACAAAAGCTAGTCTCAAGGATGAAAGAATATAAGTGAAGCTCAAGAAACCCAAAGTGTTTGGTCACTATCTCTTTTGGGTGCTAATTGAGGAGTTCAATCAGCAATTTGAGTACGGTTTATGTGAACACAACGATTAAGCAACGCAAAAGGAACACATGGATCAGCACTAAAAACAAAAACTCTAATGGATGAAAACTTAACTAAACGCACAAGAAATAACAGATTAAACTACGGTTTTGGTATTGCAATTTTCGGTTTATTGGGCGATAGGATAGAAAACGAATCTAACTACGGTAAAGAAATTCTCACCGAGTAAACATAGAATCGATACCATATGATACGGGGAGGCCCGATCTTCTCGATGAGGAACCGTGGATAGTTGATGCGAAGTAGACGATGTCGCTAGTGAACACTCGCGCCAATGCACGAACCCTCAACTCTTGAATACGCCCAAAACACACGGGTAGTTGTTCGTCGCGAGACCACGAGCGATTTAACGCCAAGTCCCAATTCCCAATGGAGCAGCGGCTTGACCTTGGATTGCGAGAACAAAACAAATGGATCGCCTAATTCTCTCTCAAAGTCCTCGCATGAACTCGGTGTCGAAAGAACAAGCAATAGCTATGTTTCAATCTTATGCATAAACCGTGCGCCTCTATGGTGCGGCCATGGGGGTTTATATAGCCTCCCACGCAAGCACAAAACTTCGGATGAACGATGGCAGAGTGCTCTGATAATCCGAGTGCGACAATCGCTCATTGCTCTGATAATCGAGTCCGATTCTGTTCACGTGAACGATAATCCGATTCAAAAAAACGTCCTACTTTAATTTGGAAATTTAAACTAGTCTCCTCTCGGTTCCCCTTGTATTGTGAGCTTTCCTTCTCTTAGCTTGCGAATTTGTTCGATACACTTGATGCTTCTTTTGATGCCAATGTAACCCTTGTTGGCCACATGTGTTTCTTCTCCATGAATTTGTTCCCGCCTCCCTCTCCTCCAAAGGCTTCACAATATTCAAACCTAAGAATGCACAAAACATTTGCATGAGGTAATACCCAATTCTCATCAATGACAATAGAAGATTCATTAAGAAACAAAAGCACTGTTGATTTAGAAGTTTAGCTCTTGCTCGTCGGTGGACCAATATGCACTTCTGTACTTGAATTATTTGTAGCGTCATGTATGGCGTCCACCTCAGTATGTGTATGACCACCAATAGGGAAAGATGTATAAGTGTTAGGGATGTCCTCATCACTAGCTGTCGTGGGCGGTGGGTGACAGCGTTGACGGAGGCAGCTCAGAGGCGCTCGGGCGCGTGGCGCTGATACTCTGCGCGAGGCAACGGGAGGAAGAAGAAGCCCCTGACCGGTTGGGCTGGGGTGGCAGAGGCACACTGAGGTGCGGTTCGGGCGAGATAGTCCAGCCGTTCGATTGAGAATGGGCGGATCAGATTAAGCAAGATGTTAGGACTGGCTGAATAGTATCAAGATCTAGACCGTTGAATCCCAATCGAACGGTCAATCTCAGTTGGGTTCGGCGCAGTGCATTTAGGTGGTTAGGTTGGACCGCATGGGTTTATGTCCGGTCGGAGTCTGATCCAGTTAGGAATAGGTTTAAGGTTTTAATTTGTTTGACCGAACTGACAACAATTTGACCTAAGCTCTAAAAATAGAAATCAAATTCAGAAAATTTTGAAATTATTTTAAGGCGTACCTGGGATGTTCTAGTACCTATATAAAATTTTAAAATCCATTGTTCATGATTTAATTTGTATAATTTAAATTCACATCTAAAGTAGGTTATTGTGATGTTTTTGAATTTTCTGAGGATTGAATTGGGTTCCAAAAATTTGGTAAAAATTATATTTATTCATGATAATTAATATAGTATTTGAATAAATTATTTCTAGATGATGATCAAATGGTTTTGTTCCTGTTTTATTTGGAGTTTAAAATTGAAGTATATGTTTAATCTTTGATTTAGATTTTTCAAGTGCAATAAATGATGCAAATGATTCTAAAATGTCATGCATGTTGATAAGATGCATACTAATTCTCATTAATTAAATTGGGGATGTTACAGCAAGCAGGCCATAATGGATCGAAAACTACAGAATATGGGCCCGATACGCAACCAAACAACTCAGCTCATCTGAAAATAACAAAACAAAAGGCATACCTAGAATTAGTCCATCAGAAGTACATAGAATTAGTCCACCCCTACCGTATGATGGTGATCCAATGGACTGAAAAAGTGACTAGTTTTTTCTGAAAATTTCAGTCGGCTGTAGGCCCCAACTAAAAAGCTCACGGTAAGCACACAGCTAGCCTGTGTCCGAGTGGAAACCAAGTCTAAGTATACATAGAACCCAATACAAATTGTCTTGCCTGCATACATATCATCTTTGAGTACTAATCAGCTTGGTTGTTTCACATACAATAAAATTTTATCTTGGGTATGAATACATCAATGCATGGATCTGCTCCGGATCTGGTCCACGATGAATCTGAATTCTAATTGGTACGGAATTTCAAATTTCAAATTAATCCAATTTTAGAATTCAAATTTCAGTATTCAAATTTATATAGTTTCATCGATATAAAATTTATTGAAAACGTCGTACACAGATCGATGACTAGTATACATAAATGCTTACTAATGCGACAAGTTGCAACAAGCAATACTGATAATATTAAACATCCTTGCATGTCTTTTGGTCGTGCGTCATCACATGCGTGCATGCAGTACCCTTTGCATTAATACTCGTCGTAGCTAGATCGACGGCTTAAACGGAGCTGGCAAAGGACAGTCCAGAACCTTGAAGCGCCTCCTCAACGACCTTATCCAGCCTCGCCGCCATCTCCGGTGTCATGTGGTTGTGCCAGTCGCCGATGGCCCCCTTCCTGAAGAATGCTTCGTTCTTGAGGCCCAGCACAGTACTCCCATTCTTGTTCACGACCAAGCTCTTCAGTTTCTCCAAGCTACACAACTCCACGATCTTCTGCACCACCCCTGCCTCTTCCTCCTCCTTGGAAAAGGCACACCCCATGAACGCTGCAAGCTTCTTCAGGTTACACACCGGATATCGCAAAAGCTCCTCGTACCTGATGAACAGAACCTTCCCAGGCCTCCTCTGGCTCTCCTCCCAGTACTCGAGGGCGTGGCGCCACGAGGGGCCTGTGGACCACCGTCCATCGCAGAACAGCTCGAAGGCCTCCTCGAATGTGGTTGTGGGCGAGGAGGACTGCCGGCCGGCTACCGTCTGCCACGTCGCTGCGATCTTCAAGTTGAAGAGGAAGAAGGAGACCAGCACGTCCTTGGGATCCCGACAAATGTACACGAGCCGGCACCCCGAGCCCTCCTCCGTGATCCGATGGGGCAGTAGGGAGTACGGCATGTGGGTTGCAAGCACCCGGGGAGAAGGGAGCTCTAGGAACAAATCTCTTACAGCGTAGTTACCATCGACAAGTGTGGTGTTGACCTCAAGGAAATTGATGCAGTCGTGGGGGTTGACGTGGTGGAGCGGGTGGTCGCTGTCGAACGGCGAGTGCGTGTCCCGGTTGAGAGTTGAGAAGGCTAGGGCCTTGAGCCAGGTGGTGCCGGACTTGGGGAAGCTGGCGAGGAAGATGTCGGTTGGCCTCGGCTCAAAGCAGGCGTGGGTTACGGCGATGCCCTTGAGCAGTAACTCAGGCAGCCAGAAACCTCCATACTGGCGCATCACATACGGCGTGCACCGCGTCTCCACGGGGAGTGACTCCATGATCTCAGGTATGTTGGCGTGCGAGGTAGTCGAGTGAGGTTTTATTGCCGGTGCTACGGCGTCCGTAGGAGCTAAATTAGTACTCATGGTGCCCTGCATGCATGTGTACGTGGTGCGTTGCATGACAATGTACATGGGTTTGATTGATATATAAATAAATCAGGGCGCGCAGCATGTTTCGCCAAACGTTGTTATCGTTAATTTTGTGTCTCGGGAAAAGAAATCTTTGCGTACAAAAGTGGTTCGAATGGAAAGCAATATGGAAGCGACCAGCTAGCTCGTACGATGTTGAAATTAATGCTATTTTTATCGTGAAAATAAAACGGATTTTCTATTTCTAAGTCGTTTTTAATTTTTTTTTAATTTTATGTCAATTGTTGTGACTATTGGATTTGTATAGAGATTGATGTGTCATATGATTGGATATTAATTGAATGGATAAAACATGTGACTTATGCTTAATAAAATTTCAGTCACCTTACGAATAGACAATCCGAAAAAATAATTATATGCAGCAATGGTTGAAACGGACATAATGGAAGGAAGCGTCAGAACTAATGTCTCCCGTCAAGAAAACTCCAGTTTCTGGCCGTGTGTTAGTGTGATCTTGAAATGCATGTAATGGCCATTGGCCATTGCAATATGGAATGACAAAAGAAATGTTATCACTAATACCGTAAATGTGGTAATTGTTTCATCCTGGTTAAGGATTTACTGGAATTTTGTTGTGGGTGTAATTTTTTTTTTGTGACAAAGGCTTTAACTATACCTCACGCTAACCGTAGCATAGCTAAGCGGTGTGATACGTAGTCTCTCGGGCTGATGACCAGAGTTAGATTCCTAACAATCACGGGTTGGGTGTCTTGTTTGTACAGATTTTCTATTTTAATTGTCTAGAATTTGGATATGTGACATATGAGTTATGAGTTTTAAGATAACTACACTAGCTAACTAGCCACATCCTCTATAAAATCTACACCTCACGTCTACGTTTTGGTTTGTCACATCTAATTTCTAGCTACCACATCTCATATTGTCTATAACCTGTCGTCCGTAACAAAATTCTTATTCAGTTGCGATGTCCATCCTACGGTATAAATAGAGGGAAGACAGCCGTGCCACATCGTCATTTTTTTTGGGCTCGGATCTTGTTCGGTTCTTTTCTCGGCCGTTCGATTTTTCGATGCAGTCCATGAGACGGGCAATCAGGCAAGGAAGTCCACAAACGAACGAACCCTCTCCGTCTACTTCCTGCCTCGGGAACCCAAACCCCAAGTTGCATGGATATCTTGAGACGGGCAATCAGGAAAGGAAGTCCACGAACGAACCCTCTCCGTCTGCCTGTTGCCTCGAGAACCCAAACCCCAAGTTGTATAGATATCTATCCATCAATCACATCAGATCAATCAATCGAGCAGTCCTGATCCAACTCCGAAAAGTAATCGCCAGCGCCCGCACCCTTTTCGGCCTCCCTTCGTCCCGGCGCAACAATCACTCCGTGCTAAATGGAGGCAGACTTCGGCGCCCCGAAAATTTTTCACCGTCGGATTCTTCGCTGCTTTTGTTTGCGGCTGTCCGATTCTTTTTTTTGTTTTGCGTGCCTGCGATTCCTTCGTAGCTTTCGCCTTTTGGTCTTATCGCCTCGCTCGCTTCCGTCTCCCTTGCTTCCTCTCCTGCTCCTTCCTCTCGATTCTCACCGTCCCCCTTCCCCACGGCTCGCTTCCATCGTCGGCGGGTGGCGAGTGATGATTACGGCGGTTCGATCTTCCGATAGGTTCGATTGATTTCGTCGTGAGGACGTTGACGTTTTGAGGCTTCCGGCCAGCAGATCGTCACCTTGCAATTCGGTACACCCGCACGACTGTCGTTATCGACCACGCTCGCACGCGATCGACCTTACCACGAGGGTTATTGTTCCTGCAAGCAATCGAAGCAACTCACAAGAACAAGGAAGATGCAATCTGAATTGTATTGCAAATATGAATAAAGTTCACAAAGTGGGGTTCCTCAAACCGTAAAACGGCGAAACTGCAAGTGGCAGAATAATCTAAGAAAAATCCAACTCTAAACTGTGGTGGCTACTGTCTATATATAGGGGGGAGGCATGAGGAGGTCAACCTAGGGTTGTGCGGTCATAGGAAGAGGCGTACACAACCTGGGCTTTGATCTCGACACGCTTACAAAGCCCTATTAGGCCCAAAACGGTGACGCAGCACCTTATTTTAACGACTCTTACTAACTCCCAACGTGGTCGTAGAGCGAGTACACCTGGTCGTGGAGCTTGTAGACCTGGTCGTAAATCACGGGGAACTGGTCGTAGACCTCCTTTTGCAATCCAAAAATCGTTTCTCGACGCAATCAGAGGGACTTCCTTTTCTTGGGCGCAATCAGCGCAGATGACCAGGACTTGATGGATCCTCCCCATTAGTCCTAAGTACAAAAGATCACAACTATTAGGTAGTATACCATTCTGCATAGATAAATCGTTAGCACCTAGAAACGAGCTCACCTCATAATTTAAGTAACGTGCACGAGCTCTTGTCATAGGATCTTGTAGTTTAGCAACCAGATCTGGAGGATTTTGCGTAGTGCGTGTATCCAAAAGTGTGATGTCCTCATCATCCTCCCCCTCTTGAATTGGAGTCGTCCTCGACTCAAGGTCATCTTTTTTCCCCAAGTATGGCTTCATGTCTGTAAGACTGGTCATGGGCCTGGTCATAGGACTGGTCGTGGGACTAGTCGTAGAGCTTCTGTAACCCAAAATCTGCAGGTAGCTCCACTGATATGCAGCACGGTTTGGCAAAGTTGCTTCTGGGATCAAATCGATTTGATGTTCTACCCCTCGACTACATGGTTGTCCTGGGGGTATCTCAGCTGGAAATACATTCACATACTCCTGCAAAAGGTTAGCAACAGCAGGAGGCAAAGAGCTAGATATATCCTTGAGTGAAAATAAAGTATATTTGCATATCAAAGCATAGCATGGCAGCTCATTATCACAAATTTCAGTAAGTTCAGATTTAGTGACAAGCATAGCACAACCCTTCAATTTAATCCCCTCCGACTTAGAACTAGGCGCCGCTTTCTCCCCTTTAGGTGGGAAAACATGTTTTGCTACTTGCTGAATTTTAGAATCATGCCCATTGGTGTTTCTTTTATTTCCAGCATGCTCTATTTCATCATTCAAAATTTCAGTGGGTGTCAAAGGCAATAACTTAATCTTCTTACCTTCATGTGAGAACGAGTAGGTATTAGCTCTACCATGGTGCAAAACATCATTATCATATATCCAAGGCCTACCGAGCAACAAAGAGCATGCTTGCATATGCACTACATGAAAGTCGGCATTATCTTTGTAATTACCAGCTGAAAATTGCACTCTCACAACTTTGTTTACCTTTAACTTACCACACGAATTGAACCATTGGAGGTAGTAGGGATGTGGGTGTGGCTGTGTGGTCAAGCCAAGCTTCTCGACCATCTCAGAACTTGCAAGGTTATGGCAGCTCCCTCCATCAATGAAGACTCTACATGCTCTCTCCTTCACGAGGAATCTAGATTGAAACAAGTTATGTCGCTGATTTTGTTCCGCTTTCTCCACTTGTGCGCTCAGCACTCGCTGCACAACTAGGCTCACATGAGTCCCTGTATCAACAACAGCTACTTGTTCCTCTACATCATCAGCATCACTGTCTATCTCGTCTCCTCCACCTGCAATGTTAGCTGCAAGCACATGTTCATCCTCAATATCACTAGCACTTACATAACCACCATCTTCGGTGGCAAGGTATGCTCGCTGACTTGGGTAGTCCCTCATGACGTGGCCCATTCCCTTGCAACGGTGGCAAATAATCCCCGTTGTACGATCTGTGGAAGCAATCGAAAGAGAACTTTTGGTTGGGGCCTGCACACTAGTAGATTTGCTTACCTCAGGGGCATGTGATGGTGTCAGAGGTGCTGCTGTACGCGCCCTACTCAAGGAGGGGGCAGCAGACTGTGTAGCTGAAGGTGGTACTGTTTTAACTTGCCCCGTCGCTGACCTTGGTGTGGACGTGCTTCCAAAATTGTTGTTTGGCCTCTGCTGTCGTCCCTGCAATTCATTTTCTGCCAAACATATAAGGTGGAACAATCTAGAAACATATCATATTCTTTGTAATCAACTATGTCCTAAATTTCACGTATTAATCCTCCATAAAAACGTGTCATAGCAGTCTCTTCGTCCTCAATAATATCACAACGCAACATACTAATTTGTAGCTCTTGATAATATTCTTCTACGGATCTATTGCATTGGTTTAAGTGCTGTAATTTCTTACGCAAGTCATGTTTAAAAGATGGTGAAATAAATATGTCACGCATCGCAACCTTTAAAGCATCCCATGTAGTAGGCGCTAATCCATCATTGCAAACTCTACTCTACCAAATGATGGCAAATTTTTTAAATTCACTTGTGGCTTGCCTAACTCTATGCACTTCAGGAACTAAGTGAGCATTAAATTTCTGTTCTACCGTCATCTCCCAATCTAGATATACTTCAGCATCATAAGCACCCGCAAAAGATGGTATAGTGAACTTGACTTTAGCATATGGATCATCATTATCACGTGCATTGTGTTGCTGAAAGTTATTACCTCTCATACCTTGATGTTTGAAGTTCAATCGGTTCCGTTGTCGCGCATCAAGGGCATTGCGGTTGCGCATCTCATTATCGTTGTCGTTCTCATGGTCGTGGACTGCACCTTGATCACCCTAGTGTGCTCTTCCCTCACAACACACTCTTGCACATCCAATTCCTCACCTGCCATGGTTAGTAGGAGACAAAAGACGACACAAATGTATTATCCTTACCAACTATTAGGTGGTGGAAGGTGGAATCACACACTCTCAAGCGTCTTACCAAATTCTTATGAATTTCTTACCAAATTGCAGCAGGTGGTATGATCGGAGAAGGTGGGATGAATGACTGCGGAGGCGAATGCGAGGATCCAAATCTAAGGGCCAAAAGTACGTGGAGCTCGGACAGGCAATGTTTAGTAGCAAGGAATAGCAATAATGAAATCAGATTAGCAAAGCTAAATCAAAGTCCTCTGTACTCGTCACAGTTGCTGGCCCAAACACGCTTCTAGCACTAGCTCAAGCAAGCCGAAAGATAGGGTAAATACAAGCACAAAGGAAGAAAATTTGCAAAGCAACCGATATCTCCTGTGGGTGGTCGTGGAGCACCGGTGGGTTGTCGTAGACCAACTTAGGGTGGTCGTGAGCCAACTAGGGTAGTCTCTTTTTTTATTCTCTTTTTCTTTTCTTTTTTTGATTCTTTCTTCTTTTTTTTGATTGACGAAATTCAACCTAGGGTTCCTCTTTTTTTTTTGAAAGTGACCTTGACTCACAACTCTTCAAAACTCTTTTCCGGGCCTGGAAATATATATAGGTCACAAACTTTTTCCAGAGAGCAGGGGTATAAAGGCAATAAAAAGATACTCTCTCTCTCTCTGAACTTTGGCTATCTCTGTTTCGGCTATGGAATTTCTTCTCGGTCTTTGTTTGGTCGGGCACGATATGATGAGTGCATGGGTGTCCGAGAGCAACCAGAAACAGATAGACTCCGAGTAGGATGTCGGGGCGGAAATGAGTAGATGGTCGAACCCGACTAGGTAGTCGAACACGAGGAGGTGGTCGGGTGGGGGGGTGTCAAGAGTAAGTGGTCGGATGGGGGTGTTGGCTCGAGTAGGTGGTCGGATGGGGGTCGTGACTAGATCTCGGCTATAGCAGACAAACCCTAATTGCAACGGATGCAACCAAGGACAAGCTGAGATACACGATGACCAAAACAGCAAAGACTCGACGCTAGAAACTAGATCACGACGACTAGACTAGCAACAAAGACACCGACGATGGACTCGAACTCAACAACGCGAATACTGAAAACAAAATTGCGAAAGGCACAAAGTGGTTTGGACAGCGGAAAAACTAAGATCTAAAACTTTTTCTGGGGCAATTTTCTGAACTCTAGATGATGGAAACAACTAACAAAAGGGGATAAACGAGATTACCTAACACGCAACCTTTGCTCTGATACCAACTGATGACTACGGCGGCCCGATCTTCCGATAGGTTCGATTGATTTCGTCGTGAGGATGTTGACGCTTTGAGGCTTCCGATCAGCAGATCGTCACCTCGCAACTCGCTACACCCGCACGACTATCGTTATCGACCACGCTCGCACGCGATCGACCTTACCACAAGGGTTATTGTTCCTGCAAGCAATCGAAGCAACTCATAGGAACAAGGAAGATGCAATCTGAACTGTATTGCGAATATGAATAAAGTTCACAAAGTGGGGTTCCTCAAACTGTAAAACGGCGAAACTGCAAGTAGCAGAATAATCTAAGAAAAACTCAACCCTAAACTGTGGTGGCTACTGTCTATATATATGGGGGGGTGTGAGGAGGTCAACCTAGGGTTGTGCGGCCATGGGAAGAGGTGTACACAACTTGGGCTTTGACATCGAGACGCTTACAAAGCCCTATTAAGCCCAAAATGGTGACGCAACATCTTATTTCAACAACTCTTACTAACTCCCAACGTGGTTGTAGAGCGAGTACACCTAGTCGTGGAGCTTGTAGACCTGGTCGTAAATCACGAGGAACTGGTCGTAGACCTCCTTCTGCAATCCAAAAATCGTTTCTCGGCGCAATCAGAGGGACTTCCTCTTCTTGGGCGCAATCAGCGCAGATGACCAGGACTTGATGGATCCTCCCCATTATTACTAAGTACAAAAGATCACAACTATTAGGTAGTATACCATTCTGCATAGATAAATCGTTAGCACCTAGAAACGAGCTCACCTCATAATTTAAGTGACGTGCATGAGCTCTTGTCATAAGATTTTGTAGTTTAGCAATCAAATCTGAAGAATTTTACGTAGTGCGTATATCCAAAAGAATGATGTCCTCATCAGCGAGGCCCTCGGCGCGTAGCCCACTCTTCCTCCCCCGCCGCCCCCTCTATTTCCCTCCCCAATCACCAACCTCAGCGCCTCCCCTCCCGTCTGTCCCCTCGCCTTGCGTCATTAGACGCTGCGTTGCTTTACTTCTCGTTGGTCTTCGGCTCGTTCGTCTCGAGCCCGCCGTCGCTTTCGCGTCTTGCTCCTGGTCGCCTGGTGGTCTTCTTCACTCCGGCGTTCCATCATCTTTTCCTTCCTTCCTTCCTACCTTTTTTTTGTCTTTCGTGTTCTTAACGAGCTCCCACTTCTTCTGCGTGTTGTTCTTCCCTCCTCAGATCTTTCCTCTTGTTTCGGTGGTTTTCTTCTTTTCCTATTCCTGTAGAGTTCTTGATCCTGGATCTGGATTTTGGGTGCCTTTCACGCTTGCCTCCCTGCAACCTACCGTTTACTCCGTCACTCCAACACTCCAGCTTTTCTCGCTTCCTTTTTTCCTTCTTTCTTTCATGCCTTTCTTTTTCTTTGTTGTCTCCCCTTTGGATCTTAGATTTATAGCCTCTTTTTCCCCATTGATTTGGGTGTTGTGGATATCATGGGGATATGCTCATGATCTTAGGATGATGTGAATATTGGCAATGACGTTGAAGGTTTGCGAAAACACGAGTTTTCGGCAAAGTTCAGGTTCTGTCAGGTCTCAGACGGTCTGACCAGCCATGGTGGCGGTCAGACCGGTCCTGTCTTGGGCTGGTTTGCTGGTGAGCACCTGGCGGTCTGACCGGCCAGGGCGGCGGTCGGACCGGCGATGTGGCGGTCGATCAAACCTGGCGAGCGGTCAGACCGGCTATTAAGTGAAGTTTGGATTTTGGAGCTGGGCCAAAAATAGAGGGTGTAGGCAAGAGAGGAGATTCTACTACTCTTGGTCCCATAATTTTTGGAGCCTCCAAACAAAAGTTCTATTCGTTTTAAATTTCCAGAGAGGTTGCGGATTTCAGTGCTGAAATTTTGGCTAAGTCCTTTGGTGGCGGTCAGACCGGCCTTACGTTGGCGGTCTGACCGGTTTTCACTTAACTCGTCGGCCCGTGTGGCGGCGATGGTTGTTTGTTAGGTCAATCTCATGGGTTTCGTTGCATATGTGTTGCATGATGCATGTTTTGACTAACGTGGGTCAAGTTGTGAAGAACTTGTTCCCGGTTTCGATTTGCTTGTCTATTGTTGTGCAGGTTGCTTGGTGGTCAACGACGGTCAACGGCGAGGATGATCGAGACTAGGCTTGTAGAGCTGAGGTTCAGAACGATCGACGATGCCGGTTGAAGTCATTGGACTCAAGTATGGTGCAAGATGGACAAAGGTGACCGAACGGGCAGTTCGGTGCAGCTGGTTGGATCAAGCGGCGCGGGGGTCGGTGCAAGTGCCATGGTGGTTTCGGTGGGAGCCGGATGGGAGAGACTTGCCGACATGATGAGAGCCGTTGGATCAACCTACACGTGGCGAACAGCGAGTGCCGCTGTCTGGACTCGGTCTTCGGAGAAGGACCGAGAAGGGGTATTTTGGTAATTTTACCAAATACCGCCTTGGTTACCTTTTGCCAACCCGCGGCGCAAGATGGTGCTTTGGAAAAGCGGATTAGGTCAAGAGGAGATGAAGACGGCGCTTTAAAATACGTGCGTGTGTGACCCGTTTGTTTTGGGCCTTAACGGGAGCCCATTATAGAAATTCTTCTAGAAGGTCTAGGCCTCTACTATAAATAGAGGAGGGAGGTGGCTGCACCCCCTCAACCCTTTCATTACTTGTAAACCCTAGTTTTTGGTTTGGTGCTTAGGGAGTTGATAGTTGGAGGTTAGGGTTCTAGAGAGTTGGATTTGATTTCGTGCTCATGTATTGAGTCTTTGTCCTCCATTGATGGAGTGGCTGTAAACCAATACCATATCAAATCAATCCAAAGAAAGTTCTATCAAAGATGAGTTCATTTGCTTTCTTTCTCTCTATTTGGTGATTTTGAGTCTTTCTTTGATCCGTGAGTTTTTGCTTGGTTTCTGGCCGTGATCTAGCTTGCTGTGACATGTGGGAATACATCTAGGATCATCAAGATCATCAATCACCCACGAGCAAGTCTCAAGATCATATTTGCGTTTTGACTCGGTTTTTGAACCACCTTCACTCAAATTGAAAAAAGTCTGAACTTTGGCAAGGATCTTCACGATCGTTGCTTGGAATAGGTTCCTGACATCCTTGGGAAGGTGTGTGTCAAGTTTCACGAAGTTTGGACGCACGAATCAAAAGTTAGATCAATTTGCGTTTTGGTTTTTCGGGCTGATTTCACTATTCATTGGCACGGAGGTCGACGCCATGTATTGAGAGGTCGACCGATTTGCAAAGGTCGACCGATTTCTAGTTGGAGGTCGGACCGCCCAACTCATTTAGGTTTTGATTTTTATGTTTTGAAGATTTTGCTTGGGTTTTGATTGGATTCAATACAAGTCTTCCGCTGTGCATGATTGATTGATCTTCATAGCTTACATAGCTATTGGAGTGAGATTCGTATTGAATTCAATTTTGGAGAAAAATAGATCGTGCTCCTATTCACCCCCCTCTAGTCGCCTTTCCGGTCCAACAAGTGGTATCAGAGCCCGGTTAGTTCAATCTTGATCTTAACCGGTCACTGAACTTGGTGATGGATAAGTACTCCTCCAAACCGCATATCTTCGATGGGCACGACTATACCTTTTGGAAGAACCGCATGCGTGTCTTTCTTGAGAGCGAACCACGAGGTATTTGGGAGGCTGTTCGAGATCTGCTCATCTTGCCTGAGGTTGCTACGCCGGCTTCTGAAGCCCTCTTGGCTAATGACCGTAAGGCAAAGAATTTTCTGTATGGTGGGCTTGGTAGACAGGAATATGATAGGATTTGCAATCTCGAGACTGCACATGAGATTTGGAAGACCCTCGAAACCTATCATGAGGGTTCTTCCCAAATCAAACAAGTGCGTCAGCAGGTCTATAAAAGAGAATATAACAAATTCGAGATGTGTCCTGGTGAGAGCATCGATGATATTTTCAGTCGCTTTAACACAGTGATAAATCAGATGAAGACTGTTGGTATTGAATTTACCCAGTCTGAAAATGCCATCCATCTTCTGGCTGCAATCAACACCAGGGAGTGGGAGATAAAGGCTACCCCCATTCAGGAAAATGTCAACTTCTCTAATCTGACCCGTGAGCTGCTCTATAGCAAGCTCAGGACTCATGAGATCCAGAAAGCTGACCATTCTAAGAAGGGTAACATGGCTTTGGTAGCAGACCCGCTTAAAGAGAGCCTCTGATGGGTCGTTTGAGTCTTCTTCTGGATTTTCTCTTGCTTCTTTATCTGCAATCCAAGAAGAGGATCTTGAAAGTATTCCTGAGCCCGAGATGGCACTTTTGATTAAGAAGTTCACAAGGGCCTACAATAATATGAGAAACAAAAAGAGAGGCGGCCCTGTGACTTGTTATGAGTGTGGAGAGCTTAATCACATCCGGGCAAATTGCCCCAAGCTGAAAGGTAAGAGCAACTACAAGGATGAAAAGCCAGCTTGGAAGAAGCCTCAGGGACGCAAGTCCAAGTTTGATGATGCCAAGCTCAGGAAGGCTGCTCACCGGGTTCTTGCCGCTCTTGGAGATCGATCATTGAGCGATGTGGACTTCGGGAGCGAAGAGGACAAGGAGGAGGAGCTCCCTCAAGACAAGAAGGGAAAGGCCAAGGACTTTACAGGCATGTGCTTCATGGCTGACTCCGACGACATCGATGACAACAATGAGGTATCTCCTTCCTGTGATGTTCTCTTTGCTAGATGCGAAACTGTCTATGAGCAAATGCTATGTCAGGATAAAGCTTTAAAGTTCATCATGACTAGGAATGAGGAGTTAGAGTCACAAGTAAATAAACTCACATTAGAACTTGTGAATGCTAAAAGTCTTGAATCTGATGAATGTTCATCTTGCCATGCTTTACATACTGAACTAGCTAAACTGCAATCTGCTCATGATATTGCTTTGCAACAACTTGAAAGTGCTAGAACTGAACTAATTGAAGTGAAATCTGCTCCTTGTGAAAAATGCTTAGAGTCTAGCAAGTTGGTTGTTTCTGATGTGGTTGAATCTAGTTTTGCTGCATCGCTTAAAACGTGAACGTGAAGTACATGATGTTGTAGAAGCAGTTAGAGCTAAATATGCCAAGCTTAAGGACAGTATTAATTCTGCTACTTGTGCTTCATGTGAAGCTCTTAAGCTTGAAGTTGCTCTTTATAAGAAGAGACTTAACGCTAAAACTTGTGATTCATGTGTTAACTTTGGAAGAGAAATTGCTTACCTTAAGGACACATTAGAAAGATTCTCTGATGGTAAGAAACAGTTAAACATGATTCTTGACAAGTCAAAAACTCCTTATAAGAAGCAAGGGTTAGGATACAACTTTGCCCAGGACAAATCTAGTGGCATTCAAATTTTGAAAAATGGCTTAGTTGAATTTGATACCCAACCTGCAAAGATCACTTTCAAATCTGCAGGTTTTGCCCAACCATCTATTCAGTCAAAAGGTGCTTCTCCCAGTGGTACCAAGTACCATTGCACCTATTGCAAGAAGGATGGGCATTTGGTTGAGTTCTGTTGGCGTAGGTTGAAAAATGCTAAGAAAAATATTGCTAGAATGTCATCTAATCAACCTAGAGCTTTTGTGAGACATGGTAATTTAGAGAGAAAGAAATCTGGTCTAGGATTTGCTTCACATGCTAATCATTCTCATGCTCCTAGACAGGATAATTCTCATGTTAGAGTCACCATTGCTCATAACAGAATTTCAAATAGAATCAATGATAGCACTTCTGCTTTGCATACTACTCGCAGACGTGTGTCTCAGTACTGGGTTCCCAAGTCATGTTTAACTAACCCCAGTATTGAGACACATCGATCTTTTGTGCCTTGATTTTCAGGATCGCCGCGGAAGTAAGGACACGTGGTTCGTCGACTCCGGCTGTTCACGCCACATGACCGGAGACTCAAAATGGTTCACCTCCTTCACGCGGTCGATAGGTGATGTCCTCATCACCTTTGGAGACAATACTCAAGGGCGGATTGAAGGCACGGATCAATCGGGGTGAGCGACAATTTCATCCTAAAGGCGTCGCCCTTGTGGACAAGCTCGAGTTTAACTTACTCTCTCTCACGACTTTTGATGATGGCTATGAGACTATATTTAAGAAAAATGCTTGTCGGGTGCTTGATTCTGTTTGGTGAGCTCGTTTTGGGATTTATAGAGTTGCTAGGATCTTTGGAGCTGATTTTTCGAATCTCTTCTTGGTTCTCTTAAATGTTTGTTTACACCTTCTTACGAGTTCGGCTTTGGCACCGACGTCAGGGCACATTGGTTTTGATCATCGACGCGAGTTAGCAACCTTGATCTCATGAGAGGTTTGCCTAAACTCAAAGCCGTCAAGGATCTTTGTATGTGCGCCACGTAGGCATGGCAAGCAAGTTGCCGCCTCACACCCTTCGATGACTTTGGTCATGGTAGCGGACCGGGACGGTTGCTTCATATGGATCTTGTTGGTCTGCTAGGTTCGATCAATTGGTGGCAAGTGGTACATTCTTGTCATAGTTGATGACTTTTCGAGATACACTTGGGTGTTCTTTCTTGCTTCGAAGGATGAAGCTTTTGGTCATTATCATGATCTTGTTCTTCGTTTGGCTTCTGAACTTTCTGGTGCCTTGAGAGCAATCCGCAGTGACAATGGCACGGAGTTCAAGAATGCCTCATTTGCCTCTTTTTGTGCTGAGCGCGGAATTGAGCATCAGTTCTCTTCTCCACACGTTCCTCAACAGAATTGCGTTGTGGAAAGGAAGAACAGAACCTTAGTCGAGATGGCTAGGATGATGCTAGATGAGTATAGCACACCGAGGAGATTTTGGGCCAAAGCTATTGCTACAGCTTGCCATATTGCAAATCGTGTCTTCTTGAGACCATCTTTGGGCAAGACTCCTTATGAGCTTCGATTTGGTAGAAAACCCTCTGTTTCTCATTTTTGAGTTTTTGGAGCTAAGTGTTTCATTCTCAAGATAGGAAACCTAGATAAATTTGAATCAAAGACTTTTGATGGTTTATTTCAGGTTATCTGCACATTCGAGGGTTTTCGGGTTTTAATGTTGAAACTAACATTGTCCAGAGACATGCAATGTCACTTTTGATGAGACTAGCCCCGGAGCTAGATCCGACGCTTCGGTGATACACAGTGATGAAATCATTTTTGTGGAGGAAGATGATGACGGGCGATACTTGTCCTCCACTGCTGCTGTTGAGGCTCTGTCCAAGCTCCGAAACTCAGCACTGATCGCTTCACCTCCAATTGAGGCTCTGCCGCATCTTCTTCATCAGCGATACTGCGGAGGTTGAGGAGATATTGTCTCCCAGGCGCTCCACTTCACATTCGAGGCGTCATCCTCGGATCGGATGATTGGTAGTCTTCATGAGCGAGTCACTCGCTCCAGGTATCACGATCCAAGCCTCTACTCTCATTCTGCATTTGTTGCTTCTTTCGAACCCCGCGATATATCACATGCCTTATCTGATTCTAGCTGGGTTAATGCCATGCATGAGGAGTTAGAGAATTTTGAGAGGAACAAGGTCTGGAACCTAGTAGAGCCTCCTAGTGGTCATAATGTGATAGGAACCCGTTGGGTGTTCAAAAATAAACAAAATGAGGACGGTTATGTGGTTAGAAACAAGGTTAGGTTGGTAGCTCAGGGTTTTAGCCAAGTTGAGGGGTTAGATTTTGATGAGACATTTGCTCCTGTTGCTAGATTGGAAGCCATTCGCATTCTGCTTGCATTTGCTGCTTCTAAGGGCTTTAGATTATATCAGATGGATGTTAAGAGTGCCTTTTTGAATGGTTTTATAGAGGAGGAAGTGTATGTTAGGCAACCCCCAGGCTTTGAGAACCCCAAATATCCACATCATGTTTTTAAGCTATCCAAAGCCTTGTATGGTCTTAAGCAAGCCCCTAGAGCCTGGTATGATAGACTTAAAACCTTTCTGCTTAAGAATGATTTTGAGATGGGTAAGGTAGACAAGACCCTGTTCATCCTTAGGCGTGGAAATGACTTCCTGCTTGCTCAGATTTATGTAGATGATATTATCTTTGGTGGTTCTTCTCACGCTTTTGTTTCCATTTTTTCTGAGACCATGTCCAGGGAATTTGAGATGAGCATGATGGGAGAACTCAACTATTTTCTGGGTCTTCAAATCAAGCAATGCAAGGAAGGGATCTTCATCCATCAGACGAAGTACACCAAGGATCTGTGGCGCTTGAGATGGGTGATCGCAAGGCGATCGCCACTCCCATGGCGACCTCGATCGCTTTGGATCCGATGAGGAAGGAGAAGTCGTAGATCAACGCGAGTACCGCAGCATGATTGGCTCCTTCGCACTGACGGCCTCAAGACCGGACATCCACTTCGCGGTTTGCCTCAGTGCGAGGTTTCAGGCGTCTCCGAGGACTTCCCATCTCCAAGCCGTTAAGCGCATCTTCAGGTATTTACACTCTACCCTCCAGTATGGCATTTGGTTTTTCCTGCTCTTCGTCCTTGTCCATTCGGGGGTTTTCTGATTCTGATTTTGCGGGCTGTCGGCTAGATAGGAAGAGTACCTCGAGCACTTGTCACTTCCTAGGCACTTCTCTTGTCTCTTGGTCTTCTAGGAAGCAGTCTTCATTGCACAATCCATCTTGAAAGTGAATATGTAGCTGCTTGCTAGTTGTTGTAGTCGATCTGTGGATGGTGTCCACTCTTAAGGACTTTGGGTTGGCTTTTGATAGTGTTCCTCTTTTACGTGATAACACTACGCTATTAACATTGCTAAAAATCTGTGCAACACTCTAGGACCAAGCACATAGACATTCGCTATCACTTTCTTAGAGACCATGTCGAGAAGGGTGATATTGTCTTTGCATTTCGTGGAGTCAGAGGCTCGATTGGTGATATCCTCACCAAGCCTTTAGATCCAACTAGGTTTGCCACCTTGAGAAGTGAGTTAGGGGTAATTTATCCCTACGGGTTGGTTTGAGGGGGAGTTGGCTCTGTTCTGAACTTTCCTTGTTCATCTGAGTTTTTCTAATCTTTTCTGATACCTTCTTCTAGTGGTATTTTCTTTTGATCTTTTTGATCTTTTTAGGCTTTTTAAGTCTTTTGTGCATCTCATTGTATCATACTGCATTTATATGAAAAACAAAAAAGATGCATTGTAATATAAGCTTTTATGCTTGTCTTTTAAAATTGATGAAGCTTTGCTTATTACCCTTTTGAGCTTTAGTATTTCAATTCTGCTCAATGTCATGTCTAGTTCTTTGACTTGCTAGAATTATCATGCTTTCACATGCGTAGCTAAGTCTTTGCTGAATGGGACAGAACTTTAAGACAACTTGAACTAAAAACTGCAATTTGTGGATGTTTTAGCTAGTTGCGCAATAAGTGCTCCTTTTGTGACATTGACCCTGTCAAAATTGCTGTGTTAGATCTTGAATCTAGTATTGATCATTACTTGAGCTTCTTGTTCTTTTAAGAATCTAAATCTGCTCTTGTGAAAAATGAAAAATCAAATTTAAAGATTGTCTTGTGCTTAAAATGTGCCAAACTACTCTCACGAGACTGCATGTCATAGACATGAACTTGGAGGTAGTTTGATGATCCAGACGATCTCATGGGGACTGCTTGTCAAGACTGACATGAACCTCAAGATTTGTCGCCCTGGTAGAAGCTTAGGAAGAGTTTGTGGATGGCTCCTAGTTCAGGATCTTCTTCACTAAGATATACCTTTAATCAACTTCAATATTCATTGCAAATGAAAAACTGTTGAAAAATGGGCGTTTGAGACAAATTGAGCAAAATGATTCAATTCAGGACCTGTTTGTCTCTTAATGTGGTCATTGTTAGCTTTTTAATCTCACATTGACATTTTGACATGGCCAGTATCATCTTAGGATCCCTGTTGATGAACTTGCTAGATTTGAAGCTTTGCTTAAAATGCTAAAATTCATTACTTTATATTGAGCCTTCTAGCTTTAGCTTTGTTATATATGTCTTATCATGATTTTGCTAGCGCATTCAGGCTGATATGGTGTTTGTGCAATATTAGAAATGCTAGCTTGTTCTTTTGGGTAATCTCCAAAGCTTCTTGTAATCAAAAAATGAAAAATACAAAAATATGAAGTCACTTAATTGCATTTCATGCATGCTCCTTCTTATATTTTTCCCTCATTCTGCATTTATTATCTCTGGACGAGAGGAAGGTGTGATTCCTTGATGACTCCATTGTCAAAGGGGGAGAAGATATTTCGAGATGTATAAAGGGGAGGAGATATAAAAGTGTTAAAAAGGAGGATAAAATTGGAGATTTTAAAATTTTCTGAAATCTGAGGATCATAGTGAGGGGGAGTTTCATATTTGCATTCGTTTGATCGTATTGCCATTTCTGAACTTGAATTGCAATTCTTGAGCCTCACGATGATCAAAGGTCATATCGAACAATTGTTCTTTCATATGGACCTTAAGTGAGATTTTG
Source organism: Ampelocalamus luodianensis (assembly GCA_036346255.1). Lineage (NCBI taxonomy): Eukaryota > Viridiplantae > Streptophyta > Magnoliopsida > Poales > Poaceae > Ampelocalamus > Ampelocalamus luodianensis. The sequence continues at coordinate 55,118 of JAYEVH010000535.1, read as the reverse complement.
ACTCTTTCTGAAAATGAAGTTTTCTCGCTTTCTTTTGCCTTATCTCACTTGCCTATACTATTCTGCAGCCAGCTTGGTCATTTCCATTGCTTTCTCTTGCATATGGACCAAGTTGTGCCTTTGCGCGAAAACGTCGAGTTTTTACTTTCCAAACCTCAAAATTTGCATTTGTTGGAAATTGCCAATGTGTTCATCAAGGGGGAGATTGTGGATATCATGGGGATATACTCATGATCTTAGGATGATGTGACAATTGACAATGACGTTGAAGGTTTGCGAAAACACGAGTTTTCGGCAAAGTTCGATTCTGTCGAGTCTCGATATCGACCGACCATGGTGGCGGTCAGACCGGTCCTGTCTTGGGCTGGTTTGCTGGTGAGCACCTGGCGGTCTGACCGGCCAGGGTGGCGGTCGGACCGGCGATGTGTGATCCGACCGGCCTGGCGAGCGGTCAGACCGGCTATTAAGTGAAGTTTGGATTTTGGAGCTGGGCCAAAAATAGAGGGTGTAGGCAAGAGAGGAGATTCTACTACTCTTGGTCCTATAATTTTTGGAGCCTCCAGACAAAAGTTCTATTCGTTTTAAATTTCCAGAGAGGTTGCGGATTTCAGTGCTGAAATTTTGGCTAAGTCCTTTGGTGTCGGTCGACCGCCTTACGTGGGCGGTCGGGCCGGCGATGTGATCGACCGCCAAGGGTGGCGGTCGACGGTTTTCACTTAACTCGTCGGCCCGTGTGGCGGCGATGGTTGTTTGTTAGGTCAATCTCATGGGTTTCATTGCATATGTGTTGCATGATGCATGTTTTGACTAACGTGGGTCAAGTTGTGAAGAACTTGTTCCCGGTTTCGATTTGCTTGTCTATTGTTGTGCAGGTTGCTTGGTGGTCAACGACGTGTAACATCCCAAATTTTGGGCTTGTGTTTCAAATGTAAGAAAATGAGTAGAAATTAAAACTTTTTCTTACATCATGTGTTTCCTGTTTGTATTGCACAAGTATTGTACAAGACTTATGGAAATGCAAAGTCACAAGTCTTTTGATACAAATCTGCTTCCTCCAAAAACAATCTTGTCAAATCTTATGATCATCCTCTGATATATTTTTCCTAAGTCTCTGTGGTGGTATGTGACCCTCTGAAAAAATTTCACAATTTTTAGAAATTGTTTGAATATTTTTAGAGGCAATCAAACTGTTTGAGTCTTAGTCAAACCTTAAAACAGAGCCTTGCAGAATTTTTGGAGATTTATTCAAAGTATAAAAACCTCTGAAAATTTTACACAAGATTGATATTTGAGTTAGCAAGCTCCTGTAAAATTTCAGAATTTTTGGAGTTATTTTGCTACCCCAAATAAATCCTCAAAAGTCTCAACTTAATTAAAAACCTAAAACCAAATTCACTATTCATTGGGTTCGAGTCGGGCTCGAGTCCGAGCCACTTGACTTGGTTGAACCACCTAATCGCACCGAGCCGCGGTTTAAAACGCTGCGTGCGATATCACCGTTGGATTCGATCGCGTGGCCCATGTTCGTAAGCATTCGACCCTCCGTTGCATTGGTCAATAGGGACCGTTGGATCTCAATCCAACCGCCCGGATCCTTGAGAGCAATCGGATGTCCGGCGAACTTGTTTAATCGTGACCGCCCATTTTCGATCCGCGTCACCGTTCGTCTTCGTTCTTCTTCCTCCTCTGCTTCTTCGAGCGCACGCGCGCAATGGCGTAAAGAGAGAGTTGAGTGGGTGGCGTTGTGGTGTCACCTCAAGTTGCTTTCGTCAACGCCTCTCTGTGGAGCATTAAATGCGCCGGGCTTTTCTCCTCCATTGTCACCATGCTCACTTGCTCCCATCATTTCGTGGTATACAACCGGAGCATGAACCGAGCTCACCATGGGCTCATGTCCTTGGTCGAAACCTAATCCTTCCCTATATAATTGCCCTCTTGGTCCTCCCGGTGTTCCTTTGCACCACACTTAGCTATTCTCGTGTTTGAGCTCAAGAACACCTCTCACCTCAAAACACCATTGTTGGCCGTAGAGCTCCAATGGCGGCCTTGGTGTCCATGGTTCATCCTCAACATTTCTTGCACCCTTTGAACTCCTCAACCTCCTTTACATTTCCCTAACTTGATTTTGGGTTGCATTCACAGGAATCACTCAATTTTAAGTTTGGAGATTTTCGCTGGTTTCACCCCTTTCTTCTCCACTTCAGTAAGTGATTCTTTTGCAATTACTTGCTTTTGGAGCCTCTTTGAGCTATAATGAAGTCGTGGTAATGATGTGGTTCCACTCATTTTGCTCGAACCTCATTTCCCACTTCATCTTCTTCGGCTCCGTGGACTTCATCGTGTTCAAGTCTTCCCGCCATCTTTGGAGCTCCTCTCGGTTAAGGTAGCTCCTATGTAGTCCCTTGAAGTCATGGCACTCGCTTCCTTGGACCGCAGCAGAGCATTTTGCTATTTTCGTGGTTTGCCGTGTCGGCATTCATCTTTGTTTTCGCTCGCGGCTGCCTGCACTTCCACCGCGGCGAGGTCACATCGCTGGGTCCGCAACACTATTGCGAACCCATTTTGATAGTTTGGGCGCCATGGCAAGAGTCGCCGGCGACCACCGCAAAGCCACTCGGGTTTTGTCACCGAGAAGCTCCGTTTCTGTCGGATCATTAGGACACATTAATTACCAATCATTAGCTGTTAATTATGTCTTAATCATTATTATTGGGCCACCGGTGGGCCCAATCTCCTAAATCAATCTGTTTCACTCGCGACCGTTTCGACATCATTAATGCTTAATCATTGATTAATAAAAATGTCGGCACTTAATCTCGCTCGGAAACCTTCTCCGGTCGCTGACTTGTGGGCCCAGCAGCACCGCTTGGCGTGGGTTAAATCGCTGCGGTCGTGACTCGTAGTCACCGACAGCGGTCCCACTCGCCGCACTTTTTGAACTTCGATCTATAGCCCGTCCATTTTGTGATCTGCGCCCGATCTTGCATGCATTCGACCATCCGGTTCCCCTCGTCGCTCGGCCGTCGATCTTGCGATCAATGGTCGAGATCGTGTGCAATCGGACAATCCGGTTGTTGGTGCGTTCGGGCCGCCCATCCGCCGATCCGCGGTGGGATTGGCCCAAGCAACCGCACCGTCCGGTTGCATACACTCAGGCGAGCCGTTGGATCTTGATCCAACGGTGGGTTTCGTTAGGGTTTCGCGCAGGCGCTGCTGTCGCCAGCGCGTGAGCCGTGGGATGTCGATCAAGGGTTGCCGAGCGCCCACGCTCATTTTCTTCTATTAGGTTGTTCGTATTTGGTAAGTATTTGTTTGACAAATTAAAATGATATAAAAACTTTAGAAACTCATAACTAATTCATTTTAATCGCTTTTTAGTTAATTCCAATCGGAATAAATTATGTTATCACTTTAGCTCATTATAAAAATGGATTTAAGCATGTTCCAAAGAGAGAAAATTGTATGACTAGGAATAACTTGGTTTCGCATTTTGAATATTCCGAAAATGGATAAAACGTTAGAAAATGCATATCTTGCTCTGTGTATATCCAAAATGAATGATTCCAACTTTGATAAATTTGTTATCAACCCAATGTTAATGTAAAATGATGATAGGTCCAAGATTGTAACAGAAACCTTGATTAATGAGTTAGTACCTATTTTTAGCAATTAGAAAATTCTAGGAGACTTATAAAATGCACCAGTAATTCTCTGTAAATGCAAAATATATATGATAAATTCTAGAGAACCCCTCTGTTGGTATACTTCATCAGTAAAATTAGCTTTGAACATATTTATGCTCCTGGAAAGTGCATTATGCCAATTTTGCATCTTAGAAAAATCATAACTAAATCACTTTAACTCCAAATGACCTGAAATTTTATATGGGTTATTTCAATACCAGTAGGTAGCTACCATAAAAATTTCAGCTTCAAAATCTCTCTAGAAAATATTTTTGCTACAGTGCTAATTATGGCCGAAAATGTGTTTTTAGGCAATATCTTTTGCACCACAAATCCAAATTAGGTTTTTCCAGTTTCTATGACTAGGTATATTTGTATTCTACCTTGTGTATAAATTTCGTCGTATTTGGATAATTGTTGCTTGCTCATTGGTTTATTTGTGGCTCGTCTTATTGGTTGTTCTTGGTTCTTTTGCCTCTTCGCTTAGGATTCGACATTTGCGGTAATCCCAGAACGATCCTCCGCAACCAATTGAGCAACAAAGAAGAAGGCAAGCAGTTTGATCATGTTAATCCCAGATTTTAAGTATTTATGTTGATTACAAATTCTATGTATGCATTGCTACTTTGTTTTAATAGTTGGCCTAGTAGATGCATTCCTTAGTAAATGATTATCCTCTACTACCTTGAGCCTAGGTTACTTGCTGTGATTTAGGGTTCGTGGAGGGCTCTTGTCACTTAGTAGTTGCGAATTAATTGCTTAGCCCTGCTTAGCTTCGGTAGAAATGGGCGGTTATCGACTTGTCGATAACCTTGATCACACAAGCTTATTATGTATTATGATTTCCATCTTGTGCCATGTCTACTTATGAAAACTAAAACTGAAAACAAAATGATTTAGACTTGGGCACAATGGTATGTTGGTGTGATTCTCGGTGTGATCGAATGGTGCCTAAGTCAACAAGGACCGAACATCTTGTTACACTAAACCAAGCATTTTAGCGCTAACCACACTAGAGGGTATGGGACCTCTCTTGACTTAGTACTTTGGCGTGTATTGGCCCCGGGTCGCAGGAGGTCGCAGGAGGGATGGTGTTGGGAGCATTGTAGTGTCCGAAAGACTTCACCCGGGATGGGATTTGTTGTCTTTCGGCTTGCAATGTAAGCGTATGGTGTTTCTACCCATACGAGCGGCTCGTAGTTAATACACAATATTGGAAAGCGTCTCGTAGGACTTAGCCGCGTCTTGCATACCTACTGAAGTGTGCTTTTGGCTTAAAGGCGATGCAAGTGTGGGTACATTGGTACACCCTGCAGGTTAAAACTATTCGAATAGCCTCGCCCTAGGTTATGGACACGCTTGGGAGGTCTTTCAAGAGTTAGACTACAACCTTTTAAATTAAAACTTGATGGGTGGTACGAATCAGGGATTCGTGCTATGTTGTGGTGGCTATTGGGATAGTCACTTCCAGGTGGTTACTTGTATGTATCTTTATTACTGTTATTTCAACATTAAAAACAGATTTGCAAACTTGCTTTTAAATGTATTACATTATTGCAAATAAAGTTGGCTTCATGCAAAATGAGACATACAACCTCCACCTAAACAAGCTTGCATGTAGTTATGAATAGGTCCGCTATTCCACACGTCTGGCCTTAAGGGTACAAAGACAATCTTTGTGCTCGGATGCTATGCTTAATTGTTTTGTTGCAGAGGAAGAAGGTGAGCCCGAGGGCCTCACTTTTGTGAGTCGTGTTGTGGTAGCTTGCGGGCGACTAGCTTGGCGGTCCGGGCGGTTGCCTTGTGGGTGTGTGGCTAACCTGGTCGACTTTTGTTCTAGCCATCTTATGGCGCTTTTGCTCACTGTCATTTTTGTATATTGATCTATTTGGCCGGTCGGCTCTCTTTGTAATAGCTTTACTTTATGTCGTTGTTGAACTTAGTGATATATGTTGTATGGAAATGATGTGTAATTTTGTGATGATGTGCATATGTTGCAATTGGGAAACATATGTCCATCGAGGCTTAGAATGTTTAATTAGTAATGCTAGAACCATTTGGAGGTTAAGTGTTACTAGTTAAATATTCCGGGTCCTCACAAAGTTGGTATCAGAGCCATACTGACCGTAGAAACCCCTAGCTTGGTCGCCTTGTAGGATGTTCTGAAAACCTATTTTCAAGAGTCAAATGGTTTATGAAAGCTAAGTAAGTTATCGATTTTACTCCTTACCTATCTTAGTTTTCTTCTCTCATCTTGTTCTAGTTTGAGTTTTGAAAATTGTTTTCCTCTCATCTTCTTCCAAAGAATAGTCCTTATCGTTTAATTTGGGTTTTGGGAACCAATGAGTTTGGCAAATTGAAGTGTTGGCTGCCCTTCTACAAGGTTTTGAAGCTTCTGGAATGGAGAATTTCGACTAGGAGCTTGGATGCAAAATCTGGACAGCAAGCATCAATTTCCGGACAGCAAGCTCAAAGGTTCTAAAGAAGGTAGATAATGAGAGGATAATTCAACTAAAACTTGTGGGAATGAAAGGGTAAGAAGTGATATGAGATTAGCTAATGCCTATACTCTATTAGGTGGTTATACCTTGATCTTTGGACTGTTTGGAGCTAGAATTTAGTGCTGAAATTTTGGGTCTTCTCAAACGATTACTGCTTCCTCCATACGGGTTAGTCGTTTGGGAGTTGATTTGTTGATTTTGGTCTTGTACTCTTGGTGGTTATTCTTGAGTTTTTTTTATTGAGTTCGGATGCCTTGCTTTTATCTCGGCTTGTAGCTAACTTATCTTAGTGAATCAGATGGTGGTGGGACACGAGCGGCGGAATCACCGGGTAGTCCCGATGAGGAGCTTCCTCCTCCTCGACCATGGCGAAGTCCTCATGCGATCGAACGCAATCGTTCGGAGGACCGCAGGTGCCGGAGGTCATCGCCAGAACACCTCTACTCCTCTGTGCCTCGGATCCGGAGGTGGTCACTAATCTCGTGGGGACTTGCGGAGTTCCTCCGCACGCAGCCTCCCACCTTCTCCCGGTCCGAGGATCCTTGGGCGCGACGATCGGCTGCGCTCGTTGAGCGAAGCTCAACGCTTGCTCGATGTCGAGCAGAGCGGGCACTTTTCGCATCTCATCACCGGAGGGCGCACTCTCATGGTGGGAGAATTTCCTCGCCATGCAGCTGCGCGGACACGTGGTCTCGTGGGAGGAGTTCGGCCGACTTTCCGTCGGGCCCATGTCCCCGCCGCCCGATGAAGTCAAGAAGAAGGAGTTCCTTGCGCCAAACAGGGCGCAGTGCGTGGATCGAGTACCTCCATGAGTTCAACCATTTGGCGAGGTACGCCTCCTGAGGTGGCCACCGATGAGGCCAAGCAGAGAAGTTCGTGGAGGGTTTGTCGAGGAGCTTCGTGACAAGCTCTCTATTGTGGACTTCCCGACTTCCGCACCTTGGTGGACAAGGCCATCATCGCCGAGCACAAGGCGAGAGCGCCGGGCGAGTCCCGCAAGCGCAAGTGGAGGCCCACGTGCGCACAGCCGGCCTCGTTCGTCCCGTGTTGGACCTGCACGGTGGCCCGTCCTCGAGCTTCCCTACGCCGAGGCCTTCGGCACCAGCTCCACGTCCTCCGCAGCCGTGGCTCGATCCACGTGCGCTGCGACCAACGAGCAGGTGTTCTCGTAACCCGCGCCGACGCCACCGCTTCATCGCCACGCACAAGGGCCACTACGCGAGTAGTTGTCCTAAGAAGATCGAGCGCCCTCGCCCCAATGGAGGACGCGGCAAGGAGTGGTCACCCACCGACCGTAAGACCCCGGCTTGGGGAGCGGCCGAGTCAACCACATCTCGGTGAGGAGGCACAGAGGCGCCGACGTTGTGTTGGGTACGCCTTGTTAATTTGCGGCCTGCTACGCTTTATTTGACTCTGGGGCCTCGCATTCTTTTATTTCGAGGTCTTTGTCTTTTGATTGTGGGCTTCACCGTGTTCCTCCGGGATTCCATCGCTGATTCGCTCTCCGGTTCGGAAATGAGAGCCGACTGGTATGCCGGGATGTTCCTATCCACATCGAAGCGTAGGGTTCTTGGCGAATCTTATTCTACTCGACTCGCGCTTGGATGTGATTCTTGGCATGGATTGGTTGTCCCAACACTTGGGGCAAATCGATTGTGCCAGAAGATTGTCTATCTCACCACTTCTTCAGTGAACAGGTTGGGTTTCGCGCAGCTGCGAGAGCCCCATCTTTATGTCCTTGAAGCCAAGCCAAGATTGGAGATTCGCGACGTCCCACGGTGTGGGACTTCGCGGATGTCTTTCCCGAAGATTTGCAGGATGCCTCCTGCTCGCGATCCGGAGTTTGTGATAGAGTTGCTGCCTGCATCGCCCTATTTCTAAGAGGCCATATCGCATGCCTCCTAATGAGTTGGAGGAGTCAAGAAGCACCGGGTGAGCTGCAAGAGAAGGGTTTTATCCGTCCCTAGCTCATCTCCTTGGGGTTGTCCAGTTATCTTTGTGAAGAAGAAGGACAAGACCTTGCGATGTGTGTTGATTACCGTCCGCTTAATGAGGTGACGGTAAGAACAAGTATCCTTTGCCCGTATTGATGATCTTTTCGATCAATTGACCGAGCACGAGTCTTCTCCAAGATTGACTTGAGACTGGCTATCATCAAGTCGATCGGGGCGAGGATATTCCTAAGACGGCTTTTGCTACTCGTTATGGCCTTTACGAGTACACCGTCATGTCTTTTGGTTTGACTAATGCTCTGCTTTATTCATGAACCTAATGAACTCAGATTCATGGAGTATTTGGATAGGTTTGTGGTGGTATTCATCGATGATATCCTTATCTACTCCAAGAGTGAAGAAGAGCATGCCGAGCATCTTAAGCTTGTGTTGGGCAAGCTGCGTGAGCACCACCGTATGCCAAATTCAGCAAGTGCGAGTTCCGTTGAAGGAAGTGGCGTTCTTGGGCCATGTTCTTTCAAAGCAGAGGTGTGGTGTGGATCCTAGCAAGGTCGGTGATGTGCTATCTTGGGGTCACCAAGTCGGTCACCGATGTGCGGAGTTTCCTTGGTTTGGTAGCTACTATCGCCGCTTCATCGAGAATTTCTCCAAGATTGCCAAGCCTATGACCGAACCGCTCAAGAAAGACAAGAAGTTTGAGTGGTCCGCTGCTTGTAATGTGAGTTTTCAGAACTCAAGAAGCGGTTGACCTCACCCAGCTGCTTGTTCTCCCGATATTCACAAGAGTTTCGATATCTATTGTGATGCTTCTCGCCGGGTCTCGGTTGTGTTCTTATGCGGAGGGCAAGGTTGTGGCCTATGCATCGCGCGCTTAAGGCCTCATGAACTCAACTATCCTACTCATGACTTGGAGTTGGTCTGTGGTCCATGCACTCAAGATTTGGCGGCATTACCCGATTGGTAACCGTTGTGAGGTGTATTCGACCACAAGAGTTTGAAGTACTTGTTCACCCAACAGATCCGAACCTCGGCAAAGGAGATGGTTGGAATTGATCAAGGACTATGACATGGGTATTCGCACCATCCGGCAAGGCCAATGTCGTTGCGGATGCACTCGGTCGGAAGGTGTATTGCAACATGTTGATGCTCCAAGAGCAAAGCACCGCTCTCATTTCGAATTTCAGCGCCTTAATTTGGGTTTGACCGAGCACGGTTCTCTTGCTACATTGGTGGTGCAACCAACCTTGTGGACCAAATCAAGGCGGCACAGTGACATGATGTTGGTGTGCGCCAAATCAAGCAGAACATCAAGGATGGGATAGCCAAGTGCTTTTCGGAGGACGAGCATGGCGTTGTGTGGTTCGGACAGCGTCTTGTGGTTCCTAAGGTCATGGAATTGCGGAATTTGATTCTCCGCGAAGCCCATGATTCTCCCTTGTCTATTCATCCCGGGGCTACCAAGATGTATCAGGACCTTCGTCAGAGGTTCTGGTGGACCCGAATGAAGCGCGAGATTGCCAGGTTCGTTGCCGAGTGCGACGTGTCTTTGTCGGTGAAGGCCGAGCATCGGCCCAGCGAGTCTTCTTCACCCTTGCCGCCGAAATGGAAGTGGGATTCATTGGGCATGGACTTCATCACCGGATTGCCCCGCTTCGTCAAAAGGAATGATGCTATTTGGGTCGTGATCGACAGGTTGACTAAAGTGGCCCATTTCCTTCCTGTCAAGACTCAGCTTCGTGTGGGGCCTTTGGCCGAACTTTATGTCTCGAGGATTGTGAGCCTTCACGGTGTACCGAGGACGATTATTTCTGATCGTGGTGCGCTTTTCACCTCGCGGTTTTGGCATAGTCTGCAAGAGGCTATGGGGACCCGCTTCACTTCGATGACCTTTCATCCTCGTGATCGATGGTCGACGGAGCGAGTCAACCAAGTGTTGGAAGATATGCTCCGTGCTTGTGTTCTTTCCTATGGGAAGAAGTGGGAGAAATGCCTACCTTTTGCTGAGTTCTCCTACAACAACAACTTTGCCGCTTGGCATGGCACCATTTGAGGCTTTGTATGGGAGGAGATGCGAACCCCATTGAACTGGTCGAGATCGTGAGCGGCGCTTTTCGCCCGATTCGATTAATGAGGCCGAAAGTCAGTTTCGATTGATCCGCGAGCATCTGCGCACGGCCCAGTCCAGGCAGAAGAGCTATGCAGATCGTCGTCGCCGTGAGTTGAGCTTTGAGCCCAATGACTTTGTGTATCTCAAAGTCTCACCCTTGAAGGGCCATCAGCGTTTTGGCGTCAAGGGCAAGTTGGCTCCTCGATATGTTGGGCCTTACCGTATCATCGAGAAAGTTGGAGCGATCGCGCATGATTGGAGCTACCGGCACTTGAGGGTGCATGATGTGTTCCATGTTTCACACCTGAAGAAGTGCCTCCGTGTCCCAACTGAGGAAGCTCCATTGGAGGTTCTCGATGTACAGGAGAATTTGACCTACCGCGAGCATCCTGTTCGTATTCTTGAGGAATCTGAACGGAGAACAAGGAACCGTGCCATCAAGTTCCTTAAGGTTCAATGGTCAAACCATTCCGAAGATGAAGCAACTTGGGAGCGAGAAGATCGCCTTCGTGCAGATTTTCCTTCTTTCTTCTCCGAGTGAACGGAATCTCGGGTCGAGATTCTTGTAAGGGGGGGAGAGTTGTAACATCCCAAATTTTGGGCTTGTGTTTCAAATGTAAGAAAATGAGTAGAAATTAAAACTTTTTCTTACATCATGTGTTTCCTGTTTGTATTGCACAAGTATTGTACAAGACTTATGGAAATGCAAAGTCACAAGTCTTTTGATACAAATCCTGTTCCTCCAAAAACAATCTTGTCAAATCTTATGATCATCCTCTGGATATATTTTTCCTAAGTCTCTGTGGTGGTATGTGACCCCTCTGAAAAATTTCACAATTTTTAGAAATTGTTTGAATATTTTTAGAGGCGATCAAACTGTTTGAGTCTTAGTCAAACCTTAAAACAGAGCCTTGCAGAATTTTTGGAGATTTATTCAAAGTATAAAAACCTCTGAAAATTTTACACAAGATTGATATTTGAGTTAGCAAGCTCCTGTAAAAATTTCAGAATTTTTGGAGTTATTTTGCTACCCCAAATAAATCCTCAAAAGTCTCAGCTTAATTAAAAACCTAAAAACCAAATTCACTATTCATTGGGTTCGAGTCGGGCTCGAGTCCGAGCCACTTGACTTGGTTGAACCACCTAACTGCACCGAGCCGCGGTTTAAAACGCGCGTGCGATATCAGCCGTTGGATTCAGATCGCGTGGCCCATGTTCGTGTAAGCATTCGGACCCTCCGGTTGCATTGGTCAATAGGGACCGTTGGATCTCAATCCAACCGTCCAGATCCTTGAGAGCAATCGGATCGTCCGCGAACTTGTTTAATCGTGACCGTCCCATTTTCGATCCGCGGTCACCGTTCGTCTTCTGTTCTTCTTCCTCCTCTCGCTTCTTCGAGCGCACGCGCGGCAATGGCGTAAAGAGAGAGTTGAGTGGGTGGCGTTGTGGTGTCACCTCAAGTTGCTTTCGTCAACGTCTCTCTGTGGAGCATTAAATGCGCTCAGGCTTTTCTCCTCCATTGTCACCATGCTCACTTGCTCCCATCATTTCGTGGTATACAACCGGAGCATGAACCGAGCTCACCATGGGCTCATGTCCTTGGTCGAAACCCTAATCCTTCCCCTATATAATTGCCCCTCTTGGTCCTCCTGGTGTTCCTTTTGCACCACACTTAGCTATTCTCTGTGTTTGAGCTCAAGAACACCTCTCACCCTCAAAACACCATTGTTGGCCGTAGAGCTCCAATGGCGGCCTTGGTGTCCAGTGGTTCATCCTCAACATTTCTTGCACCCTTTTGAACTCCTCAACCTCCTTTACATTTCCCTAACTTGATTTTGGGTTGCATTCACAGAATCACTCAATTTTAAGTTTGGAGATTTTCGTTGGTTTCACCCCTTTCTTCTCGACTCAGTAAGTGATTCTTTTTGCAATTACTTGCTTTTGGAGCCTCTTTGAGCTATAATGAAGCTGTGGTAATGATGTGGTTCCACTCATTTTGCTCAGAACCTCATTTCCCACTTCATCTTCTTCGGCTCCGGTGGACTTCATCGTGTTCAAGTCTTCCCCGGCCATCTTTGGAGCTCCTCTCGGTTAAGGTAGCTCCTATGTAGTCCCTAGAAGTCATGGCACTCGCTTCCTTGGACTGCAGCAGAGCATTTTGCTATTTTCGTGTTTTGCCGTGTCGGCCTTCATCTTTGTTTTCCGGCTCGCCGGCGTTCCAGACCTCCACCGCCGGCGAGGTCACCACCGTTGGGTCCGCAACACTATTGCGAACCCATTTTGATAGTTTGTGGGCGCCGCCGCGACCGGAGTCGCCGGCGACCAGCCGGCAAAGCCACTCGGGTTTTGTCAGCTGAGAAGCTCCCGTTTTCGTCAGATCATTAGGACACATTAATTACCAATCATTAGCTGTTAATTATGTCTTAATCATTATTATTGGGCCACTGACCAGTGGGCCCAATCTCCTTAAATCAATCTCTGTTTCACTCCGCACTGTTCCGACATCATTAATGCTTAATCATTGATTAATAAAAATGTCGGCACTTAATCCTGTCGGAAACCTTCTCTGGGTCGCTGACTTGTGGGCCAGTGCAGCTTGTACTGTGCGCGTGGGTTAAATCGTTGCGGTCGTGACTCGTAGTCAGCGGCAAAGCGGTCCCACTCGTCGATACCCTTTTTGAACTTCGATCTATAGCCGCCGTCCATTTTGTGATCTGCGGCCCGGATCTGCATGCATTCGGACCATCCGGTTCCTCGCCGCATCGGGCGTCGATCTTGCGATCAATGGTGAGATCGTGTGTGCAATCGGACAATCCGGTTGTTGGTGCGTTACGGGCCGTCCATCTGCCGACCGCGGTGGATTGGCCCAAGCAACCGCACCGTCCGGTTGCATACACTCGTGCGAGCCGTTGGATCTTGATCCAACGGTGGGTTTCGTTAGGGTTTCGCGCGCGTGCGCTGTTTTCAGCGCGCGTGAGCCGTGGGATGTCAGATCAAGGGTTGCCGAGCGTCCACGTCATTTTCTTCTATTAGGTTGTTCTGTATTTCGGTAAGTATTTGTTTGACAGCTGAAAATGATATAAAAACTTTAGAAACTCATAACTAATTCATTTTAACTGCTTTTTAGTTAATTCCAACTGGAATAAATTATGTTATCACTTTAGCTCATTATAAAAATGGATTTAAGCATGTTCCAGTAGCAGAAAATTGTATGACTAGGAATAACTTGGTTTCTGTCATTTTGAATATTCCAGAAAATGGATAAAACGTTAGAAAATGCATATCTTGCTCTGTGTATATCCAAAATGAATGATTCCAACTTTGATAAATTTGTTATCAACCCAATGTTAATGTAAAAATGATGATAGGTCCAAGATTGTAACAGAAACCTTGATTAATGAGTTAGTACCTATTTTTAGCAATTAGAAAATTCTAGGAGACTTATAAAATGCACCAGTAATTCTCTGTAAATGCAAAATATATATGATAAATTCTAGAGAACCCCTCTGTTGGTATACTTCACTGTAAAATTAGCTTTGAACATATTTATGCTCCTGGAAAGTGCATTATGCCAATTTTGCATCTTAGAAAAATCATAACTAAATCACTTTAACTCCAAATGACCTGAAATTTTATATGGGTTATTTCAATACCAGTAGGTAGCTACCATAAAAATTTCAGCTTCAAAATCTCTCTAGAAAATATTTTTGCTACAGTGCTAATTATGGTAGAAAATGTGTTTTTAGGCAATATCTTTTGCACCACAAATCCAAATTAGGTTTTTCCAGTTTCTATGACTAGGTATATTTGTATTCTACCTTGTGTATAAATTTCGTCGTATTTGGATAATTGTTGCTTGCTCATTGGTTTATTTGTGGCTCGTCTTATTGGTTGTTCTTGGTTCTTTTGCCTCTTCGCTAGGATTAGACATTTGCGGTAATCCCGAGAACGATCCTCCGCAACCAATTGAGCAACAGCAAGAAGGCAAGCAGTTTGATCATGTTAATCCCAGTATTTTAAGTATTTATGTTGATTACAAATTCTATGTATGCATTGCTACTTTGTTTTAATAGTTGGCCTAGTAGATGCATTCCTTAGTAAATGATTATCCTCTACTACCTTGAGCCTAGGTTACTTGCTGTGATTTAGGGTTCGTGGAGGGGCTCTTGTCACTTAGTAGTTGCGAATTAATTGCTTAGCCATGCTTAGCTTCGGTAGAAATGGGCGGTTATCGACTTGTCGATAACCTTGATCACACAAGCTTATTATGTATTATGATTTCCATCTTGTGCCATGTCTACTTATGAAAACTAAAACTGAAAACAAAATGATTTAGACTTGGGCACAATGGTATGTTGGTGTGATTCTCGGGTGTGACTGGAATGGTGCCTAAGTCAACAAGGACCGAACATCTTGTTACACTAAACCAAGCATTTTAGCGTGCTAACCACACTAGAGGGTATGGGACCTCTCTTGACTTAGTACTTTGGCGTGTATTGGCTCCGGGTCGCAGGAGGTCGCAGGAGGGATGGTGTTGGGAGCATTGTAGTGTCCGAAAGACTTCACCCGGGATGGGATTTGTTGTCTTTCGGCTTGCAATGTAGCGTATGGTGTTTCTACCCATACGAGCGGCTCGTAGTTAATACACAATATTGGAAAGCGTCTCGTAGGACTTAGCCGTGCCGGCATACCTACGGAAGTGTGCTTTTGGCTTAAAGGCGGTCTGAAGTGTGGGTACATTGGTACACCCCTGCAGGGTTAAAACTATTCGAATAGCCTCGTCCTAGGTTATGGACACGCTTGGGGAGGTCTTTCAAGAGTTAGACTACAACCTTTTAAATTAAAACTTGATGGGTGGTACGAATCGGGGATTCGTGCTATGTTGTGGTGGCTATTGGGATAGTCACTTCCAGGTGGTTACTTGTATGTATCTTTATTACTGTTATTTCAACATTAAAAACAGATTTGCAAACTTGCTTTTAAATGTATTACATTATTGCAAATAAAGTTGGCTTCATGCAAAATGAGACATACAACCTCCACCTAAACAAGCTTGCATGTAGTTATGAATAGGTCTGCTATTCCACACGTCAGTCTTGCGGGTACAAAGACAATCTTTGTGCTCAGATGCTATGCTTAATTGTTTTGTTGCAGAGGAAGAAGGTGAGCTGAGGGCCTCACTTTTGTGAGTCGTGTTGTGGTAGCTATGGGCGACTAGCTTGGCGGTCGGTCGGTTGCCTTGTGGGTGTGTGGCTAACCGGTGCGACTTTTGTTCTAGCCATCTTATGGCGCTTTTGCTTCATTGTCATTTTTGTATATTGATCTATTTGGCGGTCGGCTCTCTTTGTAATAGCTTTACTTTATGTCGTTGTTGAACTTAGTGATATATGTTGTATGGAAATGATGTGTAATTTTGTGATGATGTGCATATGTTGCAATTCAGGAAACATATGTCCATCGAGGCTTAGAATGTTTAATTAGTAATGCTAGAACCATTTGGAGGTTAAGTGTTACTAGTTAAATATTCCGGGTCCTCACCACGACGGTCAACGGCGAGGATGATCGGACTAGGCTTGTAGAGCTGAGGTTCGAACGATCGGCGATGCGGTTGAAGTCATTGGACTCAAGTATGGTGCAAGATGGACAAAGGTGACCGAGCAGGCGATTCGGTGCGGTGGTTGGATCAAGCGGCGCGGGTGGTGCAAGTGCCATGGTGGTTTCGGTGGGAGCCGGATGGGAGAGACTTGCCGACATGATGAGAGCCGTTGGATCAACCTACACGTGGCGAACAGCGAGTGCCGCTGTCTGGACTCGGTCTTGGAGAAGGACCGAGAAGGGTATTTTGGTAATTTTACCAAATACCGCCTTGGTTACCTTTGCCAACCAGCGGCGCGGGCGGTGCGTTGGAAAAGCGGATTAGGTCAAGAGGAGATGAAGACGGCGCTTTAAAATGCGTGCGTGTGTGACCCGTTTGTTTTGGGCCTTAACGGGAGCCCATTATGGAAACTCTTCTAGAAGGTCTAGGCCTCCACTATAAATAGAGGAGGGAGGTGGCTGCACCCCCTCAACCCTTTCATTACTTGTAAACCCTAGTTTTTGCTTTGGTGCTTAGGGAGTTGATTGTTGGAGGTTAGGGTTCTAGAGAGTTGGATTTGATTTCGTGCTCATGTATTGAGTCTTTGTCCTCCATTGATGGAGTGGTCAAACCAATACCATATCAAATCAATCCAAAGAAAGTTCTATCAAAGATGAGTTCATTTGCTTTCTTTCTCTCTATTTGGTGATTTTGAGTCTTTCTTTGATCCGCGAGTTTTTGCTTGGTTTCTGGCCGTGATCTAGCTTGCTGTGACATGTGGGAATACATCTAGGATCATCAAGATCATCAATCACCTACGAGCAAGTCTCAAGATCATATTTGCGTTTTGACTCGGTTTTTGAACCACCTTCACTCAAATTGAAAAAGGTCTGAACTTTGGCAAGGATCTTCACGATCATTGCTTGGAATAGGTTTCTGACATCCTTGGGAAGTTGTGTGTCAAGTTTCACGAAGTTTGGACGCACAAATCAAAAGTTAGATCAATTTGCGTTTTGGTTTTTCAGGCTGATTTCACTATTCATTGGCCTGGAGGTCTGACCGCCATGTATTGAGAGGTCAGACCGATTTCCAAAGGTCAGACCGATTTCTAGTTGGAGGTCAGACCACCCAACTCATTTAGGTTTTGATTTTTTATGTTTTTGAAGATTTTGCTTCGGAGTTTTGATTGGATTCAATACAAGTCTTCCGCTGTGCATGATTGATTGATCTTCATAGCTTACATAGCTATTGGAGTGAGATTCGTATTGAATTCAATTTTGGAGAAAAATAGATCGTGCTCCTATTCACCCCCCTCTAGTTGCCTTTCCGGTCCAACAAGTGTATTCCCTGCTCTCCTCAAGAAGCTCAACAAGCCTTCTCTCAAGATCATTAAGGTTACCGATAACAACTGAAACTATTTAGTTCCTTCTTTTCTCCATGCGTGGTTCTTGGGTTAACTTGTTTGTTTTGCAGAGCCTAGATGGTGATCTCATAGACTATGTTCCCTCTCACCTCTAGTCTGCATTTGACCACCCAAAGCTCAAGGGGCAAAAGTCTCTGGTAAAACACGTTCTTTCTTCTGCTCTCTTCTTAATTTGCACCTATGTTACTTGATTTATATGTTATGTTCAACAAATTGCTAAGCTATTTTGATGCTTAGGTTCCACCGGAGAGGCCCATGAACTACAACTTCGCCATTGGCAGCAGCAGCAGCAGTAGAGTGGGTGAGATGGTGCTGCAGGCGTGGCATGCCACCGGCGAGGCATGCCCGGAAGGGACGGTGGCCATACGCCGAACAACGGAGAAGGATCTGCTCAGTGCCAGCTTCCTCAAGAGATACGGCAGGAAGCCGCTACGCCGGAGCATTCACCGTGATTCCAGCAGCAGTGGGCATGAGGTTGGTTTGCACACTGTCTCCGCACTTCCGATAGAAAAGGATGAAAGGAGGAATAACAGGTAAAAGTTTTGCATTTACAGACAGTATATATGCCAATATAAAACAGCTAATTACTGACATGCCACTACCACTAAAAAAAGACTCAGTGTTTTAGTGCCATAAGATATGCCTTTTATTTTTTCCCCCATTGGTATGTCTATAGTTAGCTATTCTGAAACACTATTGCAGAATATGTAAACATAAATGAAATTGCCCCAAGAGGAAAAAAAGAGAAGCATTATGGGATCAAACCTTAAAAGTGTATCATTATGAATCCTCATCTTTCCAAGTTGTTTTGTAAGAAATTGGAAGAAAAAGATAAAGTGCCTACTGCAAGGATTAATTAGTGCCTGCAGTGCCAAAACTAGAAAAGCTACAGTAGAGAGGCCCATGCACTCGGAATAAGATAGCACAGCAGTTGCTACTTGCATGAAGCTACAGAAGGTTCACTTGGGAAAAATCCAGATGAGAAAATTTTACTTTGCTACTCAGATCAATGGATGGTTTTGTTCATATCTGTAGGCCAAACTTATTAAAGATCCAGTGGCATATTATAATTTAGAACTCTCTGCTTGACTACACAACTTGGCCATTGAAATATTTGAGTCAGGACAGTGGTTAAGACTTCTGTCTACTACAGTTCTAAGCGATAGCATGCGCATCTCGTCTTGGTTTTTGAGTAGTTTATTTGATAAATCATGTACCTCAATTTCCAAATCGGTGATTTAAGTAAGATTTATGCATGTTTGGCATCGATGCTTGCTGCCAAGTCAATGACAAAAGTTCTCTGATTTCTATGACAGTTTCAAACAGAGGGTTATATTTTGGCAGAGAAGCCAAATGATTTATTTATGATTCCAAAGAAATATGCGTTTACATAACATTAAGTACTCACTTCCCTGCGCAGCTACTGAAGGTTCGGTTTAGCCTCTTAGAAGGCTAGCCATTTGACTTCCCTGATTGCTATACTTAAGAAGCAATCATTTTGTTGCCTTCTGCCTGAGCGTAGGAGCGACCTTAAAATCATAAACTTTTTACAATTTCATAAACTTTGAATGGTGTCAAGACCAAGAGTTCTCCTTATTTTCATTCAGTAAACAATGTATTATGTGATTTTGTAGTGAAGTAGTCAATTGGGCTCTTGATGCCAAATGCTCGCATTTCATCCCAGTCACTGATTATATCTTATTTTAATTTAATTTTGATAGTATATCCTATTGTCTGTGTATAGCTGTGTCATGTGGGGCATTACATATGGAAGGCGTAACAGGAAGACGCTGGCCGGCGCGCCCTCGCCAGCTGACTCGGCCACGACGGCGTAGTTTCTGGAGGTTTCAGATTATCTACAGTACTCATGTGTAATTTCCGTTTTCAGTTCGTAGTAGCAGATGAGGTTTCTTTATTAGTTTGCTTTCCATAGTTTGCTTCCGTGTCGTATACTGGTTTGTAAGATCTCTATTTAAAGAGAGCTACAATATGTTTTGGAATTAAGAAAAGATCTAAACTCTCAACTCCTGCTTCCTATCTCCTCTTGTCTTCGATGCCCGCTCCTTGCGTTTCCTCTGTATCCATCTGCCGCCACAACGGGAACATCCGGCCAAGACCAGGGTGTTGGCGCACGTCCTTCGGCCGACCACGGGTATCACCTGCGTTCACGAAGCCGTGCCGGTGACAGCTTGGTATCAGAGCCAGTGGCTGGATCTGCAGAGATGGCGGCTTTGACTCAACAAATCACTGAACTCACTGCATCCATGACATCGAAGATGACAGAACTAAAAGTATACCTCACGACAGAAATCGCTGGCATCAAGGAACGAGTTGCATCCCTGGAAAAACGTCCGGCGAACTCAGGGGGTGGATTGCTGCAAATTCCACCAGGTTTAATGCCCTCCATCCCGCCCATTTCAAATTTGCCGCATTCGGTGCAGACTAGCAGTTCTCACGCGCCTCGCATGCATAAGCTTTCGTTTCCTACATATGATGGTAAAGAATATCCTCTCGGTTGGCTCAATCGTTGTGAACAGTTTTTTCGATGCCAACAAACGCCTGAAAGTGACAAAGTGTGGTTAGCCTCCTATCACCTGATTGGATTAGCCCAACAGTGGTATTATCAGCTTGAGCGTGACGAGGGCGAACCTCTCTGGCAGCTTTTCAAAGACTATTGCAATTTGCATTTTGGACCACCCATCTGCAACAATTTTTTGGGCGAACTTGCCAAATTGCAAGCTATGGGGACAGTTGAGGAGTATCAAGAAAAATTCTTGGCCTTGCTTTGTCGTGCCGATTCCCTGTTAGCTTCCAACCAAGTTCAGCTTTTCACTTCGGGTTTGATGGATCCGGTTCGCACCGACGTCGAACTTCAGAATCCGGGCAGTCTCCAACTCGCCATGAAAAAGGTAGGGACTCGGTAGATTGGTTTTGAGTCGATTGCCTCACGTTTGATCGTGGGCTATGCTTGTATATATAGTCAGCAAGACGTCAGCAAGACGTCAGCAATACATATACGTATACGATACAGCTGCACCTGAACAATCTCAACAGAACTCTGTTTAAACCTACCGAATTCTATCTATAGAACAACACGGTTTATCTCTAAACCTATATGTAAACATCGGCATGCAAGCCCATGCACACGTGATCTTCTTAACACGCCATGGCCTTGGCTCGTGCATACGAGAAACGCCATCTTTTGGCTTCATCCATTGCAAGACCAGTGAGTCACTTGCCCAACCAACAGCGCCAAGGGCCGAGCTCAACAACGAGCATGGTTGCTGCACCTGCAGTTGCGAAACCTCCAAGTGAGGGTATTCTAGTTCCTGCTACTACCTCATTACCAAGGCGCCAATTAACAACTGCTCAAATGGCTGAACGCCGCAGGGCTGGGCTTTGCTTCAATTGTGAAGAAAAAAATTTCTCCTAGGCATCGCTGCAAACGGCTGTTCCTCCCTGAGGTTGTTCCAGATGAACTTGACGAAGTTGTCGACTCGACAGAGAAGTTCAATCTGGACGAACCGGCAATATCTCTACATGCTTTGACTGGTATCCAACCACGTTCTACACAAACAATGAAACTGCCGGTCTGGGTTGGTACGACCAAGCTCATAGCTCTCGTAGACTCGGGTTCTACGCATAATTTCATTGCTGATGACGCCGTGAACCGGGCCGGCGTGCAGTTACAACCACAACGAGGGCTGCGGGTCGCCATTGCAAATGGCGAGCATGTATCGAGCACTGGTGTTTGTGGGGGCATGCTGTTACATATTGCTAATGAAACGTTTCAATTGGATTGCTACGCTATCCCATTGGCAGGATTTGACATTATCTTAGGCGTACACTGGCTGAGTTCTCTTGGTCCAATATTGTGGGATTTCAATTTGATGACCTTGACTTTCCATCACCAGGGTCACCAAGTGACGTGCAGAGGCTTGAAATCATCAACTAGTTCACTACATGCTCTCACGTGTGCCTCAACGGATCTCATGACAGACCTCTTAGATGAGTTCGAAGGCTTATTTGCTGAACCTCACAGGTTGCCACCGAAATGTTCTCATGACCACCGTATTCGGTTAGCTCCTGAGACAATGCCCATTGCAGTCCGGCCGTACCGTTACCCGTATATTAAAAAAAATGATCTTGAGCGCCAATGTGAGGTGATGCTTCAACAAGGTACTATTCAACCTAGTACATCTGCATTTTCTGCACCTATGTTGCTCGTCAAAAAACAGGATGGGACTTGGCGATTTTGTGTGAACTATAGAGCTCTTAATAACAAAACTATCAAAGATAAGTTTCCAATTCCAGTGGTAGAAGAGCTTTTGGATGAACTCAAGGATGCAAAGTATTTTACTAAATTAGATTTGCGTTCTGGATGTCATCAGGTACGCATGCATCCTGATGATGTGGAGAAAACAGCCTTTCGTACTCATCAAGGTTTGTTCGAATTCTTGGTTATGCTATTTGGATTGACTAATGCGTCAGCCACTTTTCAAGCTTTAATGAATACAATATTGCGGGCTTATCTTCGTCGATTTGTCTTGGTTTTCTTTGATGATATTCTCATATATAGTTCATCCTGGTCCGATCACCTCCGCCATGTTCGTACAATTTTGAGCTTATTACAGTAACATCATCTTTTCCTCAAACGGTCCAAATGTCTCTTTGGTACATCATCAGTCACTTATCTAGGCCATGTTATCAGTGGGGAGGGTGTGGCCATGGATAAACAAAAAGTTCAAGCAATTGTTGACTGGCCAATTCCTCGCTCAATACGTGCATTACGCGGTTTCTTGAGCTTGGCTGGCTATTACCAACGTTTTATTAAAGATTATGGTATCCTGACTGCTCCGCTCACCAAACTGTTGAAGAAGGAGAATTTTAGTTGGACAGAAGCTTCTTCCAGCGCCTTTGAAATATTGAAGCATACCATATCTTCGTCTCCTGTTCTGCAACTACCTGATTTTTCCCATGATTTCATTGTGGAGTGTGATGCATCTGGATCAGGTATTGGGGCTATTTTACATCAAACACAAGGTCCGATTGCTTTCTTCAGTCAACCAATGGCTCCACGCCATAAGAATTTGGCAACATATGAACAGGAACTCATTGGTTTGGTTCAAGCAATCCGGCATTGGCGACCGTATTTATGGGGCCGTACATTTCTGGTTAAGGCCCTGTTTGGTACAGCTCCTACTCCTAACTTCTCGATAAAATCTTGAGGAGCTGTACCAAACACCTAGCTTCTCAATTGGCCTAGTTGATGATGTATGATGTACATATTGGATTGTCTGTTAGTACTAGTACGAGATGATAGATGATGTATGCTTGTGTACCCATATTTCTGATTTGTTCTGAGCTGGTGAACAGTGAACTTCAGTAATAAAGAACCTGATAGTCCAAAAGTCTAGGTGTCCATATATTGTTGTCGATGTCACTTTGATTGATTGGATTTATGGGCTAAAAAATGCAGATGGCTGATAACGCTGAGTGGAACGACGAGAACACTAGGATAGTGTGTGAATTGTTTGTTAAATAAGTAGAGGCAGGCAATCGTCGGAATACCCATTTGAACAACGCAGGGTATACTCTAGTGATTGCAAAATTTGTAGAGAAGACTGGACTACAATACAAAAAGATGCAATTGAAGAACAAATGGGATAAATTAAAGAACAATTACAACATTTGGAGAAAATTGAGGACAAAGGAGACAGGCTTAGGATGGGATCACGAAAAGAAGACAATAAAGGCGACCCCCGAACGGTGGAAGAAATTATAAAAGGTAAGTTAGTACTCATTATATATTTTTGAAATGCATTAATGTACACTTCTAGCTCTATTATTACTGAAAGTTTAACGTGTAACATTTGGCATTGACAGGAATATAAAGGATGTTCCAAGTTTGAGAAGGGTGGACTTCAAAATGAGGAGTTGTTGTCCAAGATGTTTGATGACATTCGCAACACCGGTGAAGACCATTGGTCTCCTGCAATGGGGACATTGTCTGAAAGTCCTGTGCGTACATTGACAGCTATTGATATTGAAGAGCTTGAAGATGAAAATGATGACAAATATAATAGTGATCATGAAGATGAATCACCAATTGGTACGAAAGGGAAGAGACCTTGCAGTTCTAGCAATGATAAGGGGAAGAAACCAAAGAGTGGGTCTGTGGTCATGCAAGATCAACTGAGAAGAATTCTTGAGTTGAATGAGAAGTTGCATGCATCTTTTGAAGCATTTGCATAGAAAAGAGAGCAAGAATCGGTCTATAGCATCAAGGATGTCATGGATTCGGTTGAAGAGTGTGGTGCTGTTAATGAGACTAATGAGCACTTCATTGCATTTGAAATTTTCTTAAAGAAGGAGCAAAGGGAAATGTTTATGACCTTGCGCAATAGTGAAGCACGATTTGAATGGCTCAAAAGGAAGTACGAAGTCAATATGGCAAATAGAAATTTGATTTTAACGTTATGATTATTCTGAAAATATTTTTGTATTCGCCTTTATTGTTATTTATCTCTTATTTGGCTGTAAGGCCTTTATTTGGATTATAAGACATTTTTTCACTAGTCATATACTGTCATTTGGACCTAATGCCTACTCATGTTTTTCTAAATTGCTATTTATGTTGTTGTGTTTTTTCAATGTTCATGTACAGATGTCGTCTTACGAAAGTGATAGTGAAAGGAGTAATATATCAGATGAGAAACACGAGCGTGATGTGCGGATGATGCGTCTATGGCAAGACATGTCAAGTCATCTCGCTGCTACTACAATTATCATGGAGAATTATCACTCCACTTACTTGGACAAGAATGAGCCTAGGACTTCACGGCTTAGTGGAATGGGTTGGGTAAGAGAAACTTTGACTATTCCGGGAGAAAGCTACCACATGTTTTGTATGAATGCTACGATCTTTCACAGTCTACATGATCTTTTGGTGAGTACATATGACTTGAAATCAACTACGCATACAAGTTCAATTGAAGCACTAGCTCTTTTCTATACATATGTGGTGGCGGTGAATCTAACCGAAGAGCACATAGTCGGTTCAAGCATTCTGGTGAGACAATTAGCAGAAAGTTTGACGAAGTTTTGCAGTGTATGGTCAGAATGTCTAAAGATTTTGTGAGGCCAAAGGATCCAAACTTCTCTACGGTTCATAGTAGAATTAGAATGATCGTAGGATGTGGCCACATTTCAAATACTGTATTGGAGCTATCGATGGTACGCACATTCTTGCAACTGTTGCTCCAGAAGATCTAATTAGATATATTGGTAGATCAAGAAGTGCAACACAGAATGTCATGGCGGTATGTGATTTTGACATGCGCTTCACATACGCATCTATTGGACAACCAGGAGCTATGCACAATACTAGTGTTCTTTATCATGCATTGGATGTAGACAGGGAAGTCTTTCCACATCCTCCACGGGGTAATCTTCTTTGTTTTGTACCATTTACTAATTTATTTAATTGTAATGTTCATGCATTGGATGTTGATATATATGATTTTTTCATCTTATATTGTAAGTAAATATTATCTTGTTGATGCTGGTTATCCAAATAGGCCTGGGTACTTAGCGCCATACAAGGGGCAAAGGTACCATGTTCTAGAATTTCAGAGAGGTGTTGCTCCTAGTGGTGAGAAAGAGAAATTCAACCATTTGCACTCGAGTGTTCACAACGTAATTGAGAGGACCTTTGGTGTATGGAAGATGAAATGGAGAATTCTGCTTAAGATGCCGAGCTTTCACATGTCCAAACAAAAGATGATTGTTGCAGCAACCATGGAAATCCACAACTTCATACGTGAACATGCTTCGTCGGATATGCATTTTCGTAGGTTCGATCGGGATCCTAATTATGTGCCCACAGTACCATCAAGATATGCTAAATATGTCATTTCTCAGGATGCATCGGATGCGTCAACGTCGCAAACGAGTGCTACATCCATGGATAGATTCTGTGATGACCTTGCAAGTGCAATTGCTTAATCAGGGTGATGGACACAATACTTGTTAAATTTTGTGGTCTTTTGTTATCAATCATTTGACATTTCAATACATGTACGTAATAATATTTAATTATCATTTGAATACTTATACGATATGAATGCAATATCTCTAACTTCATCTATCGCAGTGTCAATGGTACAAAATTTGCGTATACAAAATCAATGGTTGTGCGTCAATTCGTTATTTGACAATAGTCGTACTTCGTCATGAAGAATAAATGCAATGTAACCTGGCATTGTGTATAAATACAACATATATACATTCATATGGTCTAACAAAATTTGGGGAAAAATTCTATAATTTGTGTACAAATACATAGGATAAAGACACAAATACAATTGAAGTATTACAACCAGGGGTAACATAGTCTATTTTCCTCTAATCCTCCCTCAAATGGTTTTTGGAGCCAACCTACTAACCAAACGCTTTCAACAGACAGCTCCAAATTCTCAGAGAAGTGGATTCTCAGAGAATCATGAGCAGAATCTGAAAAATAAGAATGTGGAGCTCTACCAAACAGGGCCTAAGACTGATCACTATAGCCTGAAGTTTTTGCTTGATCAGCGATTGGCGACTATACCTCAGCATCATTGGGTTAGTAAACTTCTCGGGTTTGATTTTCACGTGGAGTATCGTCCGGGCCGACAAAATACAGTGGCCGATGCTCTTTCTAGGCGTGATTCCGAGGAATTGACGCTCTGGACGCTCTCTAGACCTCAATTTGCTATTTTTGATGACATCAGAAGTGAGATACATACTTCAGCCGAGTTACAAGCATTGAAGATGCAAATTTTGGCAGGAACAACGGATCCCAATTGGCATTTCGTTGATAATCTCATTACTTACAAAGGCCGAGTTTATGTTTTGGGTTCTTCACCATCGTTGCCGGCTATCATTGCCACAGCTCACACGGGTGGACATGAAGGGATTCAAAAAACTCTTCATCGCTTGCGTGCCTATTTCCATGTGCCACAAGCCCGTCGATTGGTTCAAGAATTTGTTCAGACATGTCAAAGTTGTCAACGTAATAAGACTAGCCATCTCCACCCAGCCGGGCTATTACAACTGCTGACTATGCCATTGCACATATGGGACGATATATCGATGGATTTTATTAAGGGTCTTCCAAAAGTTAATGGTAAATCAGTTATCTTGACTGTGGTTGATCACTTTTCTAAATATGCGCATTTCATTGCTCTTGCACATCCTTACACCGCAAGTTCAGTAGCATGGGTATTCTTTGATGAAGTTGTTCATTTACATGGGATTCCTAGTTCGATCGTCAGCGATCATGATGCTATTTCTACTAGTCATTTCTGGGAAGAACTTTTTGGGTTGACAGGGACTCGACTTCACAAAAGCTCGGCATTTCATCCATAATCGGATGGCCAAACTGAGGTCGTCAACAAAATCATCACAATGTACTTAAGATGTCTCACAGGGGATCGCCCTAGACAATGGTTACAATGGCTGCCATGGGCTGAATATTGTTACAATACTTCTTATCAGTCATCACTCCGGGAAACACCTTTCAAGGTTGTGTATGGACACAATCGTCCTTCATTGCGTACTTATGAGCATGGTTCTGCACGTGTGGCAGCAGTGGACAATCTTCTCCAAGATAGAGATGCACTCATTGCAGACATACATGAATGACTACTTCAAGCGTAGCAGAAGTACAAAAGAGCATATGATGTTCATCATCGGGAAATACAGTTCGCAGTTGGTCAATGGGTTTGGTTGCGGATTCAGCATCGCAAAGCAGCGTCTCTTGTTGTGCACAATCAGGGAAAATTAGTGCCTAGATTCTATGGGCCATATCAAGTCAATAAGAATATTGGTTCAGTGGCTTATCAACTCCTTCTTCCAGCAAAAGCGAAACTTCATTATGTATTTCATGTCTCTCAAACCCTTTATGGGCACTCCTCCTAGTGCTCCACCACCGCTGCCCAATACGTATCATGGCAGGGTAGATCACCTTCCTGATAAGGTTGTTCGTGCTCGCAAAGCTCGTGGAAAATGGCAAGTGCTTGTTCAATGGTGTGACTTGCCGGCTGCAGAAGCTTCTTGGGAGGATTTGGATCATTTCAAGCAGCGATATCCCTCTTTTGCGCTTGAGGACGAGCTATTTCTTGAGGAGGGGAGAGATGTCATGTGGGGCATTACATATGGAAGGCGTAACAAGAAGACGCTGGCCGGCGCGCCCTCGCCAGCTGACTCGGACGACATAGTTTCTGGAGGTTTCAGATTATCTACAGTACTCGTGTGTAATTTTCGTTTTCAGTTCGTAGTAGCAGATGAGGTTTCTTTATTAGTTTGCTTTCCATAGTTTGCTTCCTTGTCGTATACTGGTTTGTAAGATCTCTATTTAAAGAGAGCTACAATATGTTTTGGAATGAAGAAAAGATCTAAACTTTCAACTCCTGCTTCCTATCTCCTCTTGTCTTCGACGCCCACTCCTTGCGTTTCCTCTGTATCCATCTACCGCCACCACGGGAACATCCGGCCAAGACCAGGGTGTTGGCGCACGTCCTTCGGCCGACCACGGGTATCACCTGCGTTCGCGAAGCCGTGCCGGTGACAAGCTGGAAGACTTTGATGTTTGTTGAATTACATAAGAAAATTTGGTGTAAAACAGTAAAGGTTGTTTATGTGAAAAGAGTCTCCTCTTAATCGAATTGAAAGTACATCGATTTAGTTCACCAAGGAGCTTAATCTCCGGAGAATAGATGCTTCAGAGACACACAGCAAGATAACCCATGTGGTTTGGAATAAGTTAAAAAAACTATTTGTGCATGCGCAGAAGCTTCATTAAGCTAATCCAGATGAGCAAATACACTTTTCTTGAATTTTAGGTATTTAACTGAACCACTAAAGTCACTATTCTCCCTAGCAAACTGCATATACTGTACAACAACACAACAAAAAAAATCTTTCCCAGCGCGTTGCGGCGCGCACAGGTGGTGTGGCGACGTGGCGTCAATGAGTAGGGGCAGCGTCGAAAGCTGTGGGTGACAGCCTGACAGGGTGAGGGTGCAACGAGGTTGGCAGACAATGCATGGAGAACGAGGACAGAATTGACGTGAGGAGAGCCGAAGACGGAATTGACGCGAAGAGACGCAGGCCACGTCTCCGGATAAACGATTATATTTCTAAATGAGACGTAAAACTGAGAAAGGTTTTTGAGATAGATAACTTGTCTTTCTTCTTGATGGACAACATTGAGCAAAATGGGCCTTTTATTTTGTCTGTTCTGTTGCAGTCTCATTCCTCAGATGAGCCTTTTATGTCGGCTCTATTGTGTGTTAGCACAACTCTAAAGTCCTAACTTTGATGCTTAACAGGCAGCCTGTGAGCAAGCAGGTCATAATGGGTCGAAAACTACAGAATATAGTCACAATAAGCAACCAAACAACTCAGCTCATTTGAAAATAACAAAACATAACACGTACATTGAATTAGTCCACCACAAGTACATAGAATTAGTTCACCACAGCCGTATGATGGTGATCCAATAGACTGAAAAAGTGACTAGTTTTTCTGAAAATTTCGGTCGCCTCTGCTGTAGTCGGCCCCAACTAAAAAGCTCACGGTAAGCACACAGCTAGCCTGTGTCCTGAGTGAAAACCAAGTCTAACTATATATAGAACCCAATACAAATTGTCTTGCATGCATACATATCATCTTTGAGTTCTAATCAGCTTGGTTGTTCCACATACAAGAAAATTTTATCTTGGGTATGAATACACATCAATGCATGGGTCTGCTTCACGATGAATCTGAATTCTATTTGGTACGGAATTTAAAATTTCAAATGAGTCCAATTTTAGAATTTAAATTTCAAATTTCAGTATTCAAATTTATATACTTTCATCGATATAAAATTTATTGAAAACGTCGTACATGTTGAAAATGAGGGCAATATTTTAATTCCAGATTTTATTAGAAGACAAATATTACAAAAGACTAATGATCCATAAAATAGTACTGATAGCAGACAACTCATTGTACTTCACAATATATATAAAAATAGGATGTAAACAAGTCAATCAATCACACAGTAGACTTACAGATGGGTCTGATGAAAAGCAGAAAGCAGCGCAGATTCGATGCAGTGCAGAAACATAGATGTCGCAGTGCAGCAAGCGGTCGCGCTGCCCAGAAACCTTATTGCCGCCCCTCGTACAGGTCTTCACAGCATCATAGGGCGTTGGAGAAATTTTACAATTCTCATAGTCAAAACGGCTTAAGATTTTCTCAGCATAATGAGATTGGCTCAAAGTGATCCCATCCTCGTTCTTGATTAATTTAATATTTAGAATGATATCTGCCTCTCCTAAGTCTTTCATATCAAAGCACCGAGATAAGAAAGATTTGACATCGTCAATTACGGCAGTGTTTGTTCTAAATATAAGTATGTCATCTACATATAGGCACAAGATCACTCCTTGACCCCCACCATAACGATAATATACACATTTATCAGCTTCATTCACAACAAAGCCAGCAGATGTTAAAGTTTTATAAAATTTCTCGTGCCATTGTTTAGGTGCTTGCTTTAGACCATATAAGAATTTCAATAATTGACATACCATATTTTTCTGTCCAGAAATCACAAAACCATCAGGTTAATCCATATAGATTTCTTCCTCTAACTCTCCATTAAGAAAAATTGTCTTTACATCCATTTGATGGAAATGTAGACCATAAGAAGATGCTAACGCAAGGAGCACTCTGATGGTGGTTAGTCTGGCGACAGGAGAATAGGTATCAAAGAAATCTTCTCCCTCTTTCTGGGTGTAACCTTTGGCCACAAGTCTTGCCTTGTACTTCTCAATAGTACCATTAGGCCTTAGTTTCTTTTTAAAGATCCACTTACATCCTACAGGTTTGCACCCGATAGGACGATCAGTGATCTCCCAAGTCCCATTAGCCATGATAGAGTCTATCTCGCTACGGACTACTTCTTTTCAATACTCAGTATCAGAAGATGCATAAGCCTCTGAAAGGGTCTTTGTCACATCATCCACGAGGTATATAATAAAGTCATCACCAAAGGTTTTCTCAACCCAAAGTCACAAGTCACACGATTTTTCACGTGAAAATACGCGAACGCGCGCGCGTGCGTGCGTGGGTGTGTTTAGCCAAAACCCTTCTCGTACCATCCTCATCCATGTGTCACATATTTTAAGGAGTAACAAGAACTCCACCTTATATGTTGGTCACCTCCACCTTACCTTACCAATATGGTACTAAACCATAAATACTTTGAAATTATAGAAAATAGGCTTCAGTCATATGGACCAATTTCCAACAGTACACAGATCGATGACTAGTATCCATAATGCTTACTAATGCGACAAGTTGCAACAAGCAATACTAATAATATTAAACATCCTTGCATGTCTTTTGGTCGTGGCACACATGCATGCAGTACCCTGTGCATTAATACACGTCGTAGCTAGATCGACGGCTTAAACGGAGCTGGCAAAGGACAGTCCAGAACCTTGAAGCGCCTCCTCAACGACCTTATCCAGCCTCTCCGCCATCTCCGGTGTCATGTGGTTGTGCCAGTCGCCGATAGCCCCCTTCCTGAAGAATGCTTCGTTCTTGAGGCCCAGAATAGTACTCCCATTCTTGTTCACGTTCAAGCTCTTCAGTTTCTCCAAGCTACACAACTCCACGATCTTCTGCACCACCCCTGCCTCTTCCTCCTCCTTGGAAAAGGCACACCCCATGAACGCTGCAAGCTTCTTCAGGTTACACACCGGATCTCGCAGCAGCTCCTCGTACCTGACGAACAGAACCTTCCCAGGCCTCCTCTTGCTCTCCTCCCAGTACTCGAGGGCGTGGCGCCACGGGGGGCCTGCGACACACCGTCCATCGCAGAACAGCTCGAAGGCCTCCTCGAATGTGGTTGTGGGCGAGGAGGACTGCCGGCCGGCTACCTTCTGCCACGTCGCTGCGATCTTCATGTTGAAGAGGAAGAAGGAGACCAGCACGTCCTTGGGATCCCGACAAATGTACACGAGCCGGCACCCCGAGCCCTCCTCCGTGATCCGATGGGGCAGTAGGGAGTACGGCATGTGGGTTGCAAGCACCCGGGGAGAAGGGAGCTCTAGGAACAAATCTCTTGCAGTGTAGTTACTATCGACGAGTGTGGTGCTGACCTCAAGGCAATTGATGCAGTCGTGGGGGTTGCCGTGGTGGAGCGGGTGGTCGCTGTCGAACGGCGAGTGCGTGTCCCGGTTGAGAGTTGAGAAGGCTAGGGCCTTGAGCCAGGTGGTGCCGGACTTGGGGAAGCTGACGAGGAAGATGTCTGTTGGCCTCGGCTCAAAGCAGGCGTGGGTTGCGGCGATGCCCTTCAGCAGTAACTCAGGCAGCCAGAAGCCTCCATACTGCCGCATCAGATATGGCGGGCACCGCGTCTCCACGGGGAGTGACTCCATGATCTCAGGTATGTTGGCGTGCGAGGTAGTCGAGTGAGGTTTTATTGCCGGTGCTACGGCGTCCGTAGGAGCTAAATTAGTACTCATGGTGCCGTGCATGCATACGTGGTGCGTTGCATATGACAATGTACATGGGTTTGATTGATATATAAATCAGGGCGCGCAGCATGTTTCACCAAACGTTGTTATCGTTAATTTCGTGTCTCCGGAAAACAAATCTTTGCGTACAAAAGTGGTTCGAATGGAAAGCAATATGGATGCGACCAACTAGCTTCTATGCTGTTGAAATGAATGCTATTTTTTTCGTGAAAAATATTATGTACAGCAGTGGTTTAAACGGACAGAATGGATGGAACACTAATACAAAAAGGCTAATATTAGACGCCTTATCACATACGGTTGATCAAAACCGTATGTATTAAATACAATCACAGATGGTTTTGGGTTAGCGACCGTCTATGTTATTGGCTGCTAAAAACTGTCTGTAAAGAAGTAATATCACAGACGGTTCGTATTGAAAACCGTCTGTGATACTGACGGTTCGTGTTGAAAACTGTCTGTGAAGTATCACAGACGGTTCTGAACAAGAACCATATGTGATATTTCAGAACCGTCTGTGAAGTAAGAACCATATGTGATACGTTTTGAACATAAACCGTCTGTGACTTCCCGTCCCCATCACAGACGGTTTGTATTAAAAACTGTGTAACTCTATGATTTTACCATGGTTTGAAATGTCTAACTCTATGATTTTACCATGACTTGAAACAACTAACTACCATGGTTTGAAATCACTATTACTTTGATTTTACCATAACTTGAAATCACTAAGGATATTGCTAGCGCCCGTGCGTCCAGACGCATCAAACGAGCCCACTAGTCTCTCACTTCCTAACTGCAAGTACCACACACCATCAGGGTTAACAATTTTGGCGAAATTTCGCCAAAATCACCGAAATTTTGTCCCTAGCCGAAATTGGTTTCGTTCAAAAAAAAATTCGTTTGGTTTGAATTTCGAGGGTTAAATATACTAAGAGTGGTGAATACACCACAAGACCAAGGGTAGTCCAGCGGTATGTTGGCGCTTGTGTAGCCTTGGTGGCCTAGTTCAAGTTCTAGGTCCGGCGCTGTTTTCTTTTTATTTTTTGCAAATTTTAAAATTCAAATTTGATCAAACTTTGGCCGAAAATCATTGAGATTTAATCCGAAATTACCAAAATTTCGTCCATTTCACCCCGAACGAAATAAAACTCAAACCGAAATTGTGAACCCTGCACACCATGCAAACCTTATTTGTCGTTGCCATATATACAAGAGCATTCCCCCAACCATCCATTCCTCTACCTCCCCCTGCTGCAGTCTCTCTCCCCACCAACGCATTAGACCTGTTTCGGCCAAGCTGCTTCCACCACTGACGAGCTGCTTCGCTCCAACTTCAGCCCCAACATTCCAAGCTCTGCCACTGGCCGTCGGCCTGAGCTCGACGCCAGTCGCGCTTGACGAGGCCATCCACCACAATCAGATCTCATGCAGAGGTCTCTCCTTGAGAGGAGTTCGCCGAATCTAGCTTGCTGACACTTGAGGAGGTCGGGGGAGGCGGATGATGAGCAGGGCTGGTGACGAGGCAGCGTTATTGGGCAGAGATTCAACACCAGGCCAGCCGCCGTTGCTCCCTCCTCAGCACTGGACTGTCGCCGTTGCCCGCATGCCATCCCTATCTCAGTAGGCTTGTTGCGGATATTTCTCTAGATTGTTGCATCACTTTTTATCAATTGTTGTACGAAATGTATAATTTTATTGCAACATATCTTCTCAAAATTTGCCGCAGGAGGTTTCTATTGTGGTTGCCATTTCGATTTGTTGCACAAAGATTTTTTTTTTTGCAGTTGGGTTATGGATTTGTTGCATAAGATATTTTTTGTTGTAGCTGGATTATGAATTTGTTACAATTTTTTTTTATTTCAGTTTGTTGTTAGTTAATTTGTTGCGCCATTTTTTTTTTGTGATTGGTTGTTGCAACTGGGGAATTTTGTTGGATGATTAATCGCATGATGTTGCGTTATGCTAATCATATGTAAGCCGTAAAATTTGATTCGTACTCACCATGCTATCAATACATTATACATGATACCCCACGTAGCAATTACAGCCTTTATAATGAAGCCTACAAAATCGATGGCCGTGGTGTTTCTTTCTTCTAGGAATTTCTAGGTTTTTTTTTTCTATGTTTAGTCTTTTTTTCCCTTAGAATTGAAATGGGATACTATGGGAGAAACTCCAATTCGTATAGACAAACGCTTTCCAATTCTTCAATGTACTTTCATTGCAAAATAATGTTTTCGAACAAAATGAACGGAAGGAGTACTACATATATAGATGGACAAATTTGGTTCCATTAACAAAAGGTGCAAAGGTCAGTGTGCATATAGGATTTAGATGCACAACCTGATGAGGACTTTATGATCTTTCTTATTTTTCTACCCTACAGGACTCGGATGAAATTTTGGCATCTTTCTTTCCTTTTCTTCCTGTTTCATGGTGTAGTACATATAATCCAAGCCCAGGTTATACAAGTCACGTAAATTCGTTGGTCAAGACCTTTTCTTTTTTATTATTATCTTGCGAACTTCTAGCTTTTCTTTTTTCTCCCATTAATGTCATAGTTTCTAGTTTTTTCTCATATAGGTTAAAATTAAGGTGAGGGCTCTTAAAGATTAAAGCATCCTGCAGTTGCCATCACGTGGAAACACATGTGATAGATTACGGAGATATCAGGACCGCCGTTGCCATCACGTGGAGACGCACGTGATGGATTATCGAACATCATGTGGGACCAAAGGAGAAGATGGTGACCTAGGTCGGGTAATGGATTGGATTGGAATGGGTGAAACAGGTTGGGTTTCAAATTGGGTTGGCTTTGGATGGATGAAAACGATTTGAGGCAGCTAATGACTTGGTTTGGATTGGATTTACACCATAATCGGATTGGTTTGGTTTGGTTTGGTTTAAGAATTTTCAAGTTCGTATGGTTTGGACCCACGATTTGGGCCCTGTGGGTTGGAATGGGCTGGGTGAGCTAGCTCCTTGCTGCCGGTTGCCGCGTGAGTTGTGAGTGTATGACTCCTGACTCGTCATGGAATGCCCTGTCCTCAACCAGATCGCCTAGGACAGGGACAAGACGATGGCCTAGGTGAGCGTCGCTAGAGCTGGCCAAACGGGTCGTGCCTGTCGGGCCTACTGGAGGCACGACACTGTAGGCTTGGCCCAAGCACGACACGACCCGCACTGTTCACGGGCCATGCTGGCCCAGCACAAAGGCCCGTGCCATGCTTGGGCTGACACTTAGGCACGGTGGACCGACCCAACACGATATGAATAGTGCCGGACCGTGCCAGGCACGGCACGAACCAAGTGGCCCGCGTGTGCCAGTGCAAGGGGAGCCAGAGGAGCTGCGAGGGGCAGGCCAGCGAGGCGACGATGGTGTCAGCGAGGGAGGGAGGATGGCGGCGCCGGCCGCCGGCTCGGAGGAAGGGGATGGCGACAGGGCCGGATCAGGACAGGAGAGGAGGAGGGCGGTGTGGTCGGCTCGGGAAGAGAGGAGACAAGGAGCCGAGGAGGGTAGAGGAGACCGGACCGCTGGAGCGGAGGGAGGAGAGCAGACCGTCGGAGCGGAGGTAGGAGGTGGAGCTATGGAGCGCTGCGCTGCCGCTGTAGTGCGCCAGTTGAGGGAGACCGAGGGTGAGGGCGAGGGGTAGTTGGAGCCTGGAGCGGAGGGAGGAGAAGGCTAGACCGCCGGAGCGGAGGGAGGAGGTGCAGTGAGGCGGCGGCGGGGTAGGCTGGCGCGGAGGGAGGCAAGGAGCTGAGGGAGGCGGAGGGCTACGTGTGAGGACCCGGAATATTTAACTAGTAACACTTAACCTCCAAATGGTTCTAGCATTACTAATTAAACATTCTAAGCCTCGATGGACATATGCTTCCCAGAATTGCAGCATATGCACAACATACATCACTAAGTTCAACAACGACATACATAAAGTAAGGTTATTACAAAAGAGAGCCGACCGGTCAATTAGAACAATATACAAGAATAACAGCGGAAGCAAAAGGTGTCATAAGATGGCTAGAACAAAAGTCGACCGGTTAGCCACACCACCCACAAGGCAACCGACGGGGCCGCCAAGCTAGACGCCTCGCAAGCTACCACAGCACAACTCACAGAAGTGAGGCCCCTCAAGCTCACCTTCTTCCTCTACAACAATTACATTTAAGCAAGATAACTGAGTACACAAGGTACTCGCAAGACTGACGTGTGGAATAGCAGACCTATTCATAAACTACATGTAAGCTTATTTAGGTGGAGGTTGTATGTCTCATTTTGCACAAAGCCAACTTTATTTGCAATAATGTAATACATTTAAAAGCGAGTTAGCAAATCTGTTTTGTTATTAAAATAACAACGAAATAAAGATACATACAAGTAACCACCTGGAAGTGACTATCCCAATAGCCACCACAACATATCACGAATTCCTGATTCGTACCACCCATCAAGTTTTAATTAAAAGGTTGTAGTCTAACTCTTGAAAGACCTTGCCAAGCGTGTCCATAACCTAGGACGAGGCTATTCGAATAGTTTTAACCTGCGGGGTGTACCAATGTACCCACACTTGCACCGCCTTTAAGCCACAAGCACACTTCGAAGGTATGCCGCACGGCTAAGTCCTCTGAGACATTTTCCAATATTGTGCACGACTACGAGCCGCTCGTATGGATAGAAACCCATACGCTTACATTGCAAGCGAAAGACAACAAATCCCATCACGGTGAAGTCTTTCGGACACTACAATGCTCCCAACACCATCCCTCCTGCGACTCCCTGCGACCCGGAGCCAATACACGCCAAAGTACTAAGTCAAGAGAGGTCTCATACCCTCTAGTGTGGTTAGCACACACAAATGCTTGGTTTAGTGTAACAAGATGTTCGGTCCTTGTTGACTCGGGTACCATTCCAGTCACACCCGAAAATCACACCATCTTACCATTGTGCCCAAGTCTAAATCATTTTGTTTTTCGGTTTTAGTTTTTATAAGTAGACATGGCACAAGGTGGAAATTATAAATCATAATAAGTTTAGTGTGATCAAGGTTATCGACAAGTCGATAACCGCCCATTTCTACCGGAAGCTAAGCATGGCTAAGCAATTAATTCACAAACTACTAAGTGACAAGTGCTCATCCACGAACCCTAAATCACAACAATAACCTAGGCTCACGGTAGTAGAGGATAATTATTTGCTAAGAAAATGCATCTACTAGGCCAACTAACGACAATAGTTTAACACAAAGTAGCAATGCATACATAGAAGTTGTAATCGACATAAATACTTAAAATACTGGGATTAACATGATCAAACTGCTTGCCTTGCTGGGATTAGTCTTGCTGCAGAGGGGAGTGCTCAGGTTCAAAGTTTTCTTCGGAACCTAACGCGAAAAGGCGATAAAAACCGATAAGAACGAAGAACACCAAAAGGAACTCAACAACAAAGAACAACCAAATCCCATGAAATTTCTACAACAGCTAGGGGTTGATTTTAGACAATTTAAGAAACAAGAATCACTTCATTTGGACTTATCATGAAAAAGTTATGGCTAATCTAAGTTCTCTGAGCCTGAAAAATCCTAATTAAATTAATTACGGTTACTGTTCAAGGAGAAAATTTCTAGAATGATCTGGAACTTAAAATTTTTATGGTAGGTAGCTAAGGTCATCCTAACAACAGCAGAACCGAGATTGCACAAATTGGAGTTATAATGAATTAGTTATGATTTTTCTAAGTTCTAAAACTAGTGAATCATTAATTTCGGTGGCCAGGATCATATGAATACCCATTCTATATTATAGCACAATCCTAGTGGGTTTTAACAAAACTTAGTTTGCTCAGTTTGGGATAACAGAGTATAAGTTATGCATTTTGCCAATTTTCAATGAATTTCTAAGCCACTATTCCCACTAAACATTATCATGCAGTTTCTATCATTTTCTGCTACATAGTAGTGCCTAAATTCATTCTCAGATTAAAGTTCACATTATAACAAAGCTACAGCAACGGAATCATTCAAAAAGAAGCTAAAATGACAAAGTTATGCACTTTTAAAATTTGAAACAATTAAAGACTTAGAAAATTCGAGCTCTTGGGAGGTCCAATTGAACTGGAAAACAAAGGAGAGGTCGTGGGCCGTCGATCCTTCATCGCACGGCCACGGACCTCGAAGCATAGCGCACACAAGACCTCCTCCCGCACTGGGGAGGTCTGGACCGTTGAGATCTGATCCAACGGCCACGACCAGTGCATGCACAGCGCACGCAAAGGAGGGCCTCGCGCCTAACAGAGGTCGTGACCGTCAGATCAAGATCTGCGGTCCCGCACTAGGGAGGTCCTAAGGCTTTAAATCTGAGGAAGGAGGTCTAGCCCGTTAGATCTAAATCTAACGGTTAAGACCAGAGGAGGAGGTCCTAAAGTTACGAATCTAAAGGATGAGGTCCTAGACGGCCAAGATCTCCAGAGGGAGGTCTTGATCGGCTGGGACAACACGAGGAGGTCTTGGATGGCCCAGATCTACTCGGGGAGGTCCTAAGCGATAGTGTTTTAATCGGAGGAGATCTGGACGGCTCATATTAGACCTAGGGA
This sequence comes from Ampelocalamus luodianensis, assembly GCA_036346255.1. NCBI lineage: Eukaryota > Viridiplantae > Streptophyta > Magnoliopsida > Poales > Poaceae > Ampelocalamus > Ampelocalamus luodianensis. Next base: position 16,712 of record JAYEVH010000535.1, on the reverse strand, counting down.
GGTCCTGAACGGTCTAGATCAAAGCGGAGGGAGGTCCGAAGGCTAAGGGTTTTACAAAAGGGATCTAACGCTCAGATCTAAATCCGGGGAGGTCGTGAACGACTAGGATTGAGCCTAAGAGGTCCTGAGTGGGGTTTTCTTGCAAACGACCAGGGGTGGCTTTTTACCAAGAGGACCCCGAGGGTGGTCTAAGGGTGGTCTTTGCAAAATGACCAGGGGAGGTCTTTTTGCAAAGAGGACCTCGGTGGAGGTCCAAGGGTGGTCTTTAACAAAGAGGACCTCAAGGAGGTCTTTTGGAAAGAGGACCCCGAGGCGGAGGGTGATCCTAACGGCTGGGATTTAACCTACGGTGGTCTTAAACGGCCAGGATTTCAGCGGGGAGGTCCTGGCACTAAGAAAATACACGGAAAACCCTCTACGGTACAGATCTACTTGGAGGTGATCTCAACGGCTATGATTGCATCTAGGGGGAGGTTTTAAACGGTGCGGATCACTCTAGGAGGTTGAGCGGGGAGGTCTGGGCGGGGTTTTTGCCGTACGACAACAGGAGGAGGAGGCCCACTCGCAGCGAGAGGCCTCCACGATTCCGACAGCCAATCATTGGCTACAGGGGCTGTCCGAATCTTACGCGACAAAAGCCCGAGCGTCTAAACGAGCTCACCGCCGGCGATGGGGAGCTCGCCGGCGAGAACCAAGGACACGACTGAGTTCCAAATAACGTCAATAACCTAAAGGACGCACTCTCGACGGCGGCGACGGCCTTGAACGCTGGCGAGCTGGAGAGAGAGAAGGACACCCCATACGGTAAGACTACAAAAATCTACACGAGCTCTAGAATGCAGTAATTAGCTAAGAAAAGGGCACCTGCAGGCAGAGAGGGGACCAAGGTGGTCGGAGGAGCCTTGAGAAGGTTGACGAAGTCCGGCGATGAAGTGCTTGCCGGCGATGGAGAAGAAGGTGATCCCGACCACGAAAAGCAACTCCCAAACTTGTCCACCTCTGCAATGTGAACCAAGCTAAGTTAGAGCAAGCCCTAGGTGATCAAGATGACAACGAAGAAGGCAAGAATGTTGATGGGACCACTGGAGCTCGAGCTTCGATAGGGAGCTCCAAAGCCTAGCAATGGAGGTCTTTCGGGTGAGGTTCTGGGGTGCTTGACTTTGAGGACCAACTCACCCTGAGGGAGCTCAAGCACAACAAAGAACGGAGAAGAAAGGAGAAAGGAGGTCTCAGGCTATACATAGCCTGGGAGCTTGGTAATGGTGTGGGCAAAAACCTGCTGTGAACAAAGTCCATGTCCAAGGACCTGCCAGATTTGACAAGGCAGAAAGGGTGACTCCTTTTAGGGCAAAGCTTCTGCCACATTTAATGCATGGCAGAAAGAGACGTTGGAAAGGCCAAAAGGTGACAGCCATCGCACCAACTGCTCGACCACACACACGCACGCGCATGAAAATCATGATGACCGGACCTCCGGAGGTCGTGAGGGAGAAGAACAGGCGAGGAGGTCTGGGCGATCCCGACCGGCATGGGGTGGTCTGGGCGTCCCGCATCACCCGAGGTGGGGAGGTCTTAAGCGGATGAGGAGGTCCCGGGAGGTCCCGACCGCGGATTGAAATCAAGGGCCCAACACCCGCGCACGAGATCGAGCCCTAGGAGGTCTAGGCGGTGGCCCGACCGAGTCAATGGTGGGTTCGACTCGAGTCCGAGTCGGACTCGGACTGCAATTTTGAGTTTTGAACGATATGAAGATTGGGGATTTATTTGGGATAGCAAACTCACTCCAAAAATTATGAAATTTTTACAGGAGCTTGCTAGCTGTAACAGCCCCAACCTTATAAACAGTAATAATCTGCTCTATGAACAGTAATGGGACACTGTTCATAACATTATTGTTCATAAATGACAATTTGGGATTGCTGTCACCAATTAAAACCTTCCTTTTCTAGCCAAAATCTAAAACCTATTCAAGCTTCAAAGAAAATACAAGTTAATGCTTGTATTGTGGCTGGGAAGTATTTTTATTACAATCTAGATCAGTTATCTCGGTTAAAAATAATTTTTGTTAAATTTTTAGAAATTATCTTGACTTGGAGAAAAATATTTGGCTTTAAATAAACCTATTCGGCTAAGGTAATTATTTATATATTTTATAAAGTGAAACTGTGATTTTAGAAATTTATTTGGGAATTATATCATCCCAGTAGCCTCCTGGCAAAATTTCATGATTTTACAAATTTAATTACTATTTTAAAAGCCCAGTCAAACTTTTAAATATTGGAATAGAGTTTGGTCAACTATTCCGGTCTAAACCCAGCCTTTTGCACTGTAGCGACCGAGTCTAAGTGCTTTGGGTCTAAACTGTGCAACCGGGCCGCACCCAACACGTTCGGGCACGTGCCCAAACCTCCAGCGTACGTGAGCCGTCGATTTCTTGATGGATGGCCGTGATTCGCTAAGCCGCGTGGACTCTCCACGTGCGCGAAGCACTTTCCACCGTTGGATCTTCATCCAACAGCCCTCCCATCTTAACTCAAAACTCTAACGCGCCTCCAATCCTCCGCCGTTGGATCTTAATGAACGTGCCAGATTCATTGTGCCGTTCGGGTCACCCGAACATCACATTTGATCTGAGCCATTGGATCTAATCTGGACGATCTAGGGTGATTGTGCCGTTCGGGTCACCCGACCTCAACCCAATCGCCACCGTCGATCTTAAATCCAACCGCGCCGCTCTTTTCGTTTTTGAACTCAAGGGCGCGCATTTATTCCTGGCCGTTGGATCTCCATCCTACGGTGCCCTTTTTGACCGCGTGCGTTTAGGGCCCGATCTTCATAGGACCGTTGGATTCTAATCCAACACTCCTCTCTAAATGTAACCTTCGGGTTACCCGAAGGCTCCATTAAATCTCAATCGTCCATTTGAGATCGCCCGACCCATCTGAAAAGGTACCGGTTAGATCTTTTAACCATCTATCTTGATCGCGACCGCCCATTTCTAATCGGACGGTCGACGTTCTTTTGAGCTTTCCCGGGCGTGTGCTTGCTGCGGCTGACCGCGGGGCCCGCACGTCAGTGAGGTGCTTATCTTCTTCCTCGCAACTGTGCATCGTCGCCGATTTCATTGCCGGAGAGGTGGTGTTGCGCCGCGATTTTGGCCAATCTTTTCTTGCCACCTGGTACTCAATTGCCACCGCATCAGCTCTAGAGAATTCCTGATTGCTCCATTGGTTCAAACCCTATATAAACCTTAGTTTGAGCTTATCCACCATTGTTGACCGAAAGCTCTCCTCACATTCTTTCTTCTTTCTCAGTGAAGCTTCCTTGCTTGCACTCCTTGTTCATCTATAATCATGCCTAATTCACCCAAAGAACATGAGTTATGGGCATCTTTGTAGGTCGAGCGAAGGTGTGCTCTCTGTCGACTTAAGTCCATTTAGAGCACCACTTGAGTAAAATCTTGCTCCGGTGAGTCAGACTCCATTCTTTCCTGTAAAGAACATGTATTGTGGTCTATAGAGTTTAAGTATTCCCTTGTTTTCGTTTTGGTCAGACATGAGAAGAGAACTGTGAGGACACCCCGGATGTTGGAAATGCACTTAATTAAATTCATACTGTAGCACAATTATTAATGAAGGAATAGTACTGTCCCTTTATTAAAGATCATGCTAAAGGCATAAATTTAACAAGTGACAATTCCAATAAACAGGATCCCCGGATATATATATATACCACAATGGTTCCCAGGATCAACGACCATTGCATATATATCCTTCAACAACATTGCATCAAATACATACAAGTCATACATTGACATAATTAAACATAAGTTTACAACATTGGGTTTAGTACTACAATTATTAAGTGACTTGGTCACTTCAAAAGTCTACAGCGGAAGCAAAAACAAAATATTAAAGTCCACCAATGGCCTCATCCACCCACAGGCAATTGCGTGGAGGAAAGAAGTAGCTTTACTCGTTAGCGTCACCCTGATCGGCGCTAACGGGTACTTCATAAAGATAACCATCCTCACCTGCAACAATAGGTGATAGCACCTTGAGTACGGAAGGTACTCAAAGAAGTCTTACACAAACTAATAAAGAAAGTGGTTATTAGAGCCTATACAAAGGAGTAGAATTTATATATGCCTAAGGTTACAACACGAAGGTATAAAGGTTCAAATTTGCATAAAGCAGCACATCTTAACCTACAATTACTAAATTTTGATAAAGCAGTTTAAAAAAAATGGTTGGATTAGAACAGTAAGTAAATGACATAATGTAAACAATACAGTGCATGAATCCCTCATGCAAAGCCAAAACCGAAACCAGATTTGAAAATCAAAACTTCTATACAGGTGACATCAATTCAAGTTATCGTCCATGACCGTGGACACGGCTATTCGAACAGTTTATGCCCTGCGGTGTACATCTTTACCCACATGACTTAGCTAGCCCGTTGCCTTGGATGCCTCGAATGATGACATACTTCCTTTGGTATGCCGACCGGGGAAACTAAGATTTGGTATTTTTCAACAAGCTAACACTATTGAGTTGGACCCCCATGTGTGAACTGATCTCGCTTAAACAACGACTGATAGCATCTGCTTAACCGGGGCACACATGTTGCGTCAGTAATGCCGATCCAAACAATTTAATGCGAACTGGGCTCACTACCCATATTAGGATGCAATCGGCACCATTAAGGTACGTATATGCTACGGAGCACATATACGCCCTCACCCTTCTAAGAACATCTGATACTGACATACAAGCTCACATGGTATACAACGCAGTCATAAGACCAAAGCATCTATGCCATACAAGGTCAATACACATATTCTTACTTTCCTGTTTCCAACCCAATAGTCTTAACATTTTACTTAACCAAACAGCGCCCATACACTGCATGTGGAAGTACGTGGGGGACTTGAATTGAATAGTCAGAGTTCGGTCCTTAATTAACCCGGACAAGTCCACCACAAATCCCAATCTCGTGCCCAAAAGCACCATCACTAGCTTCCTCTTGTCCAGATCAATTTAGATTTAAAATACAAGTCTGATTTAAATAAACTGGACAAAGAGTTCAAAATAACAAAAGTTCATTTGTGATTCCCATGTTTGACAAGATACCCTTGTCAAACTCTAAAATCTCTAGACTGCATGTCTAAGCCAAAACTGAAAATATACTATAATATACAATACTATACTAAGTTTGAGTGTATGGTGACAATTGAGGTTATCCATCATGTTAGGTCATAACTAACTACTAACAGGTCATAATTTGTATTTTCAGAAAAATAGCATGCACAGTTGTCACTGGATTTAGAAAATCTATTGTATAAAATTTTGGACCAATATGGTGCAGAGAGGAAGCTTGCCTTGATAATAATACACTTCTTTTGCAGGTTCAGGTTGCTCAGAAATAAAGTCAAAAGCTTCAGATGAACCAGATTCTATAAGAAGCAATAAAGTCCAATAAATGCCAAAATCGACAATAAGTTCAAAATGGAAGAAATATGCATGATCAACATGGAAATGCATGATTAGCAGTATGCTTAAGCCATAACTACCCATAATAGTGATACTAACCCATTTTATAACCTACTGTTTTCAAATGGCAGAAACTAGGGTTTAGTTCAAAATGTCAGTTTTCACATTTTGAAAAGAACAGAAACAGGACAGAGCAGTTTTCGGGTTAGTCAAGAATAGACTAAGTAAAATACGTTAAATTGAAACTTAGTCTAATGTTTTAGAGTGGATAATATCCTAAGCAAGCCCTAGTTTAACCCTATTTGGCCGATCACGAAACTACAAAATTCAAAAGTTGTCTGTTAAGCGACAAATGTAAAACGAGATGATTCTCTGCTACAAAATGAAGTAGATAGTAATAAAGATCGAGAGACTAACTTATTATGCTACTAAGGTTTAGTTTAGACCTATGTAGGATGATATCTTGACAGGAGAAACCTTAGATCTTGAAAAAGACATGAAAGACCGAAAAGTTATAATAACAACTTTTCAGTTTGAAGCAAGTTGAAGCTACTGATGCTCAAAAGAATGATTCACAGAAGCTTCTAAGGTCCTTAAGATGCTCAAGATATCGAAAACTAGGGTTTTAGCTTACCAGTATAAGAAAGATACCAAAGTTTCTGAAAACTCGATGTTGATCAACAGAGAAGTAAACTCTGGTTTAACCTACAAAAGATGTCAAATCTTTATTACAAGGTGGAACCAGGGTTTAGAATGGATAAGCAAAAGAAACAGGAGCAAGAACTCCACTGGACAGCAAGGAAAAGGTTGAGCTTCAGTGGTCAATAATGGTAACAGCAAAAAGCTAGGGTTTATATATGGATGTTGAGCTACAGGGCACAGGAGAAGGGTCTAGAGTTGATGAGGTGTCTACTTAGCTAAATATCCAAAAATTTGTGGCATAATCTTTGGATAATCCTCTCCTCTGCTCCCAAAATGGCTCTTGTGAGATAAGGAAGAAGCGAGGCAACATATGACATGTGGGTCCCTTTGTCATCCTCAGTCGCGCGCGCTTCCTAAAAGCTCAAAAGAATCTCAGCCGTCCGATTAGAAATGGGCGGCTGTGATAAATAGAGAGGTCAAAAGACTTTAATCGGTACCTTTAAATATGAGCCGCACGATCTGAAACGAATGGCGGAGATTAAAAAGAGCTTTACGGGCTTTCGGGGTTTTAAGTTCAAATAGGGGCGTTGGATTGAAATCCAACGGCCCAGCTCAAAAGATACACGTCATCCCTTAGATGCGCTAATGCAACACCGTCCGATGGAACTTCCACGGTCGGGATGGACGCGGGATCCGGATGGTCCGGTTGCATACACTCACCTGGACCCTACGATTAAAATCCAATGGCCCACTAAATTTGGGCCTTACCTGCGCTCAGTCAAAAAGGAGCGCCGTAGGATTTAAATCCAAAGGCCGAGATAGCTGCGCGCCTTTTATTTCAAAATGAAACGAGCGACGCGGTTAGATCAAGAATGGACGGCGGAGATCGAGAGGGACTCCGGAGTCGTCCGAATGCATACATCGCTCTGGACCATACGATGAAAATCTAACGACCCAGAGAAACACGGGCCTTAACGCGACGCGTAAAAGGGGCGCGTGAGATTTGAATCGACGCCCAAAGAAAAGCGCGCCTTTAGATTTAAAAAGAAAAGAGGCGGTGCGGTTGGATTAGAAATGAACGGCGAAGATCGAAAGGAGAACCGGAGTTGTCCGATTGCATACACTAACCTCGATCGTTAGATTAAGATCCAACGGCGGAGATTACGGCGCATACGTGGACAGCTCGCGTAGCATCGTAGCTTTGCCCGTTTGATTGAAGATCGACGGCTCGCATCACGTATGGGATTCGGGCTCGCGCCCGAGCGTGACTGAGCCGGACCACTTGCACGGGGTTGGACTCAACCACATGGCTCGAGTCGCTACAGTGATAGGGTTTGGATTCAAACCAGTTGAGTTGACCAGAACCTATTCAAATGCTTAAAAGGTTTGACTAGGTTGTTAAAAATAGCAAATAAATTTGTAAAATCATGAAATTTTTGCTGGAGGCTACTGGGATGACATATTTCCCAGATAAATTTTAAAATCACATGATCACTTGGTAAAATACATAAATATTTATTTTAGCCCAAAATATTCATTCAAAGACAATTATTTTCTTTAAGCCAAGATAATTTCTAAAATGCAACAAAATATTTTCAGCCCGTATAATTTATCTAGGCTTTAATAAAAACACTTCCAGTCATAATACAAGTTTTATCTTGTATTCCTTTAAGACTTTAAATGGTTTTTAGGATTTTTGCTAAAAAGGAAGGTTTTTAATTTGTAACATACTTCCCAAATTGTAGAAATGAACAGTAATGCTATGAACAGCACCTCATTACTGTTCATAATGCAGATTATTACTGTTTATAAACTTGGGGCTGTTACAAACCTACCCCCCTTAAGAAAATCTCGTCCCCGAGATTTGGAACAAGTTAAAGATTAGGAAGAAGTGGAATGGAAATGATTTATAAGGAAATTCAACACCTGTTGTCTTGATTTCCTTCAAAGATAACAAAGAAGAACTTTACATAATAACATGGTGTTATCATTACATCTTTGCTTACATTGCTATGTTTAAACTTTCCTTTCTTGATTCAAAGGAAAGTTCTAAACAACAAAGAGATGGGGGTGCTCAATCTGCATCAGATCTTCGCGCTCCCAAGTGGCTTCATCCTCGGAATGATTAGCCCACTGAATTTTCAAGAACTTGACAGTGCGATTTCTTGTCTGCCGTTCCATTGTGTCGAGGATACACACTGGTTGTTCTTGATAGGAAAGATCGGGTTGGAGATCAAGATGCTCATAGCGATTTGCCTCAATAGGAACACGAAGGCATTTCTTCAATTGAGACACATGAAAGGTATCATGCACTCACGAGAGGATCCAGTAGTTCCAATTGATAAGCTCAGCTCCTCGCAGCAATGATTCGGAAGGTCCGATATAACGAGGTGCGAGCTTTCCTTTCACCTGAAAGCGATGAGTGCCCTTCATCGGTGACACTTTAAGATAGACATGGTCATCTACCTCAAAGCTTAACTCACGGCGGCGATGGTCGGCATAGCTCTTTTGGCGAGGCTGCGGTTTGGAGCAATCTTGAATCGAGCGAACTTGCTCTTGGCTTCTTTTACAAGTCCGGACCATAAAATGATCTTTCACGAGACTCGGACCAATTCAATGGGGTCCTACAAGCTCTCCCATAGAAGGCTTCAAAAGGTGACATTTGAATACTTGCTTGGTAGCTATTATTGTAGGAAAATTCCACAAATGGCAAAGATTTCTCCTAGTCTTTGCTATAAGATAGCACATAGGCTCGAAGAAGATCTTCCATTACTTGATTCACTCTCTCAGTTTGACCACTAGTTTGAGGATGATAAGCGATCTTGAAGAGAGTTCGGTCCCCATAGCTTTGATGAAGACAATTCCAAAAATGGGAAGTAACCGAGGCCACGGTCGAAACAATGACCTTGGGAACACCATGAAGACAAACAATTCTAGCAATATAAAGCTCTGCTAGCTGCTTGCTACTGAAGATGGTTTTGATAGGAATAAAATGAGCAACCTTTGTCAAACGGTCGATGATTACCCAAATGGCATCGGACCCATTGGAAGTCTTGGGAAGACCAGTAACAAAATCCATACCGATCTCTTCCCACTTCCATCGCGGAATAGGCAAAGGTGAAGGGTACCAAATGGCTTGGATGTTCAGCTTTAACCCTTTGGCAAATATCACATTCAACAACATACTGAGCAATTTGCCTCTTCATTTGGCTCCACCAAAATGTTTTCTTCAAATCCTGATACATCTTGGTACTTCTAGGATGCAAAGAAAACTTGGAATTATGAGCCTCTCTGAAGATTAGACTCCTCAGTTGAGGATCTGCAGGTACTACCAAACGATTACGATATCGAACCATACCGCGACCATCCTCAGAAAACTCGTTGGCTTTACCCGCTTTCAAGTTTTCCTTAATTTCGGCTACTTCGGCATCAGTTTTCTGGGCCTCAAGAATCTGAGATTCTAATGTAGGCTCCACTTGTAATGCAGCGAGAAAACCTTCTTCCACCAAATCAAGGCTTAGGCGCTGAAAATCAGCACACAAGTCCTTGGCCGTAGGTAGAGAAAACATGGAGTTGCACTGTGACTTTCTGCTTAAAGCATCAGCCACAACATTGGCCTTACCAGGGTGATAATGAATACCCATGTCGTAGTCCTTGATCAATTCAAGTCATCTTCTTTGTCTCATATTCAAATCAGATTGAGTGAATATGTACTTTAGTCTTTTATGATCGGTATAGATCTCACAACGATTACCAAGAAGGTAATGTCGCCAAATCTTCAATGCATGGACTACGGCAGCCATTTCCAAATCATGAGTAGGATAATTAACTTCATGAGGGCGCAACTGCCGAGATGCATATGCCACAACTAGGCCTTCTTGCATAAGCACACAACCAAGTCCATGGCGAGATGCATCGTAATAAATGTCAAAGTTCTTATGAATATCCGGAAGAGTGAGAACTGGAGCTTTAGTCAAGAGAGTTCTCAGAAGTCGAAAACTCTCCTCACATTTGGCTGACCATTCAAATTTCTTCTCTTTCTGCAAAAGCTGAGTCAAAGGTCTAGCAATTTTGGAAAATTTTTCAATGAACCTACGGTAATAACCCGCAAGTCCAAGAAAACTTCGGATCTCAGGGACACTCTTGGGAGGCTTCCAATTTAGTACATCTTGTACCTTGCTTGGATCAACAGCGATACCTCCTTCAGATAACACATGTCCCAGAAATGCAACTTCTCTGAGCCAGAAAGCACATTTGCTAAACTTAGCATACAGTCGATGCCGACGAAGTGTTTCTAGCACAAGTCGCAAATGTTGTTCATGGTCCTTATCAGACTTAGAATAAATAAGGATGTCGTCAATGAACACGACAACGAACTTATCCAAGAAATCCATGAACACCGAATTCATAAGGTTCATGAAATAAGCTGGAGCATTGGTCAGACCAAAGGACATGACAGTGTACTCGTACAAACCATAACGAGTAGAGAAAGCTGTTTTAGGAATGTCCTCAGCTCTAACCTTGATTTGATGATAGCCCGATCGCAAATCAATCTTTGAAAAGACTCGGGCACCAACCAACTGATCAAAAAGATCATCAATGCGAGGCAAAGGATACTTGTTCTTGATAGTGACTTCATTTAACGGACGGTAATCTACACACATCCGCAAAGTGTTGTCCTTCTTCTTGACAAATAAAGCCGGGCATCCCCAAGGTGAGGAGCTCGGTCGAATAAATCCCTTGTCAAGCAACTCCCCAAGTTGGGTCTTTAATTCAGCCAACTCGTTGACAGACATGCGATAAGGACTTCTGGATATAGGAGCAGTTCCAGGAACGAGTTCAATAACAAATTCCACTTCCCGATCTGGTGGCAAACCGGGAAGGTCTTCAGGAAAGACATCAACATACTCACAAACAATTGGTACCGACTCCAAAGAAGGAGTAGTATCAACTTGGTGAGCACAAAGGTGAGAACCCATTGTTCTGGATTGAAAAACGACTGAAGTGCCGCTTTCATTAGTTAAAGAAATGGATTTGTGGGCACAATTAATTTGCCCAAAGTGCTTGGATAACCAATCCATTCCCAGGATAACATCCAACCCTTTAGAATCTATCACAATCAAATCAGCCCAAAAGTCTACCCCTTCAATATTTATATTGACATTACGGCAGACTTGATTAGTCATAAAGGCTGATCCAGGTGAATGGATGATATGGGGTGGATGAAGATGATGCACAATTAAATGATGTTGAGTAGCAAACTGCCTACTAACAAATGAATAGGATGCTCCAGAATCAAATAAAACAGCAGCAATGCTGAAATTAACTAGGAGCATACCAAGAACAACTTCAGGAGTGACAGCTGCTTCCTCAGCAGTAATCTGGTTCACACGACCTCGAACCGGAACAGGGTCAGGCTTGACCACTGTCGGTGAAGGTGGTGTAGGACGCACAATAGCTGGAGAAGGCGAAATAGGTGGTATCCCTTGAGCCTTGGCATAGCACTGATTGGCGAAATGCCCCGGGCGCCCACAATGGTAGCATATAACTCCTGGCCTGACAGTACCAACAGATGGTGGCTGGTTTCCACTAGGTTTTGGTTGATCAGTGGAAGAGGATGGGCGAGGGGCAAACACCGCAGGCCTTGGTGCAAGTGGAGCTGGTGCTCGCGGTGGTCTAGGCAACCACATGCGAGGCCTTGGCGAGCCGCCACCAGGAACAAACTAAGAAGTCCGCTGTCGCTTGCGTGACTCCTCCACTGCCTTGCTCTTACTTTCGGTCACAATAGCTTTGTTGACCAAATGAGAGAAATTCCGGAAGTCATGCAGAGCTACAGCCATTTGCAACTCCTCAGACAGCCCATTCAAGAACCTGTTCCGACGACGAAGGTCAGTCGAAACATCATCAGGGGCGTATCTGGCAAGGAAGTTGAACTCATGTAGGTATTCGGTCACTGACTTTCGCCCTTGCTTGAGAGCGAGAAATTCCTGTTGCTTGATCATCATTACTCCCTCAGGAATATGTGCTTCGCGAAAAGCCTCCACGAACTCATCCCAAGTAGGGACATGTCCAGCAGGCTGAATGGCAAGGAGGTTATCCCACCATATACTAGCTGGCCCATCAAGTTGATAACTGGCGAAGAGAACCTTTTCCCAATCGGAACACTGAGCAATTAGCAGCTTCTTCTCAATGGTCCGAAGCCAGTCCTCAGCTTCCATGGGATCTTGAGAGCTAGAGAATACTGGCGGGTTAGTCCGCTGAAAGTCAGCAAGACTGCCTTGCACATGGTGACCTCCTGCTCTGACGGCTGGTGCAACAGGGGAAGAAGTGTTGCGCGCAATCTGCTCCAAGATACGCGTTTGGTCCATTCGATTGCGCTCGATTTGCATGAGCACATCGGCCATAGAAGGTGGTGGAGGAAGCTCCTCTTCACGGGACCACCTTGCGGACCACGAGAGTGGAAGGTTGATCGGCCCTCCACGAGAATGGGGCACGGAGTCGACATGCCCTTCCCTTGTTGCGCTTGCGCACGAGTAGTAGGTCCTGTCATCCTGTTACCATACCATGGTTAACAACATAACAAGGATATACTCGGCAAGCACAAACAAGGTTGAAATTAAGAAAGAAACAAACACTGTACATATAATGCATCATGTTATGTTATGCATTTAAATTAACAACAAAACCAAAAACTTCATATATACAACAAAAGATTCGGTTCCAGTCTCTCATCATAGTCGGCCATAGAGGTCAGATTACAAACCAAAAGTTAAACTTACATATCCTGTACAAAACACCACTGCCCTATTAAGCAGTTTATTTAAGGGCAACTACTAGACTAAAAGACACTTATCCACGAGGATTCATCGTCGAAGTACTAGCATAAAGATCCCGGTTAAAGTTCACCGGAAACTCATTCAAAAGATGAGCTCCAGGGGAACCAGTATCAACAGGATCCAAAGGGCTAATGAGACGCCTCGGGAACCTAACGATGGTGATGGCCTCCGGAGGTGCGATCCGCGGTGCGAGAAAACTGCGATCATCCGGCTTGGCGCACTTGTCCATAAACGGCACGCACTTGGTCACTTCTGGAAGCCGATAAAGAGGTGGTGCAGCAGCAGCGGGAGAGATCTCGTTGTCACCATAAAGCACGTTGCGAGGAACGCGGTTCATGTTGACTCCAAGTAACAGTACTCGGGCCTCATTAAGGCGATGCCGAAGTTTCCCATAGCTCCTCACAAGACAATGATGGATTTGGTCCATGATGCGGACCATCCTCGCCAACCGCCGCACTGGGTCTTCGCCAAACCGTATCTCATCGAACATGCTCACTTTGAGGTAGGACCTTGATTCGGAAGTGGTCGTAGGGTGGTTGAGACAATTAGTCAAATCATGACGAAGAAGGCTCATCATCCTACTTGCGACTTCCCGAACCGCCATAGCCTCGGAGGTGGCAAGTGCTTGACACGATGGGGAACACCGCCGCTACATGCCTAGCGATAACGTTGATGAAGGCACGATACTCCTCCATCCCTGGTCCGCGGTCTCGTCGATAGATGGCGTACTCCGGCTGGTAGGTGAAATTGGCGCGCCACATCATGTCCCGTAGCAAAGCTGGAAATCCATCAACATCCTCAGCTCGGGTCTCCTTGACCAAGTACCACCCACTCATCTATAGACAAAAGGACAAGGTAAGAAACAATTCACTTTTAAATAAACCAACAGAAGTTGGGGCAAGAATTGATATTAAGAAAGGTAAGAAATAAAAGATGTCATACTTAAGCTTTCAAAATTATACTATTGCTTGAAAATAGTTTTATTAGAAGAATCTCTAATAACTTCGGCCATGCTACTTCTAACCTACAGGCAACGTATGCTCTGATACCAACGCTGTGAGGACACCCCGGATGTTGGAAATGCACTTAATTAAATTCATACTGTAGCACAATTATTAATGAAGGAACAGTACTGTCCCTTTATTAAAGATCATGCTAAAGGCATAAATTTAACAAGTGACAATTCCAATAAACAGGATCCCCGGATATATATATACCACAATGGTTCCCAGGATCAACGACCATTGCATATATATCCTTCAACAACATTGCATCAAATACATACAAGTCATACATTGACATAATTAAACATAAGTTTACAACATTGGGTTTAGTACTACAATTATTAAGTGACTTGGTCACTTCAAAAGTCTACAGCGGAAGCAAAAACAAAATATTAAAGTCCACCAATGGCCTCATCCACCCGCAGGCAATTGCGTGGAGGAAAGAAGTAGCTTTACTCGGCGCTAACGGGTACTTCATAAAGATAACCATCCTCACCTGCAACAATAGGTGATAGCACCTTGAGTACGGAAGGTACTCAGCAAGTCTTACACAAACTAATAAAAGAAAGTGGTTATTAGAGCCTATACAAAGGAGTAGAATTTATATATGCCTAAGGTTACAACACGAAGGTATAAAGGTTCAAATTTGCATAAAGCAGCACATCTTAACCTACAATTACTAAATTTTGATAAAGCAGTTTAAAAAAAATGGTTGGATTAGAACAGTAAGTAAATGACATAATGTAAACAATACAGTGCATGAATCCCTCATGCAAAGCCAAAACCGAAACCAGATTTGAAAATCAAAACTTCTATACAGGTGACATCAATTCAAGTTATCGTCCATGACCGTGGACACGGCTATTCGAACAGTTTATACCCTGCAGGGGTGTACATCTTTACCCACATGACTTAGCTAGCCCGTTGCCTTCGGATGCCTCCGAATGATGACATACTTCCTTTGGTATGCCGACCGGGGAAACTAAGATTTGGTATTTTTCAACAAGCTAACACTATTGAGTTGGACCCCCATGTGTGAACTGATCTCGCTTAAACAACGACTGATAGCATCTGCTTAACCGGGCACACATGTTGCGTCAGTAATGCCGATCCAAACAATTTAATGCGAACTGGGCTCACTACCCATATTAGGATGCAATCGGCACCATTAAGGTACGTATATGCTACGGAGCACATATACGCCCTCACCCTTCTAAGAACATCTGATACTGACATACAAGCTCACATGGCATACAACGCAATCATAAGACCAAAGCATCTATGCCATACAAGGTCAATACACATATTCTTACTTTCTGTTTCCAACCCAATAGTCTTAACATTTTACTTAACCAAACAGCGCCCATATACTGCATGTGGAAGTACGTGGGGGACTTGAATTGAATAGTCAGAGTTCGGTCCTTAATTAACCCGGACAAGTCCACCACAAATCCCAATCTCGTGCCCAAAAGCACCATCACTAGCTTCCTCTTGTCCAGATCAATTTAGATTTAAAATACAAGTCTGATTTAAATAAACTGGACAAAGAGTTCAAAATA
Organism: Ampelocalamus luodianensis; assembly: GCA_036346255.1. Lineage (NCBI taxonomy): Eukaryota > Viridiplantae > Streptophyta > Magnoliopsida > Poales > Poaceae > Ampelocalamus > Ampelocalamus luodianensis. The sequence goes on along the minus strand of JAYEVH010000535.1, from coordinate 1,179 downwards.
ACAAAAGTTCATTTGTGATTCCCATGTTTGACAAGATACCCTTGTCAAACTCTAAAATCTCTAGATGCGCATGTCTAAGCCAAATAGTGCGAAAATATACTATAATATACAATACTATACTAAGTTTGAGTGTATGGTGACAATTGAGGTTATCCATCATGTTAGGTCATAACTAACTACTAACAGTCATAATTTGTATTTTGGAAAAATAGCATGCCATGATTGTCACTTTGGATTTAGAAAATCTATTGTATAAAATTTTGGACCAATATGGTGCAGAGAGGAAGCTTGCCTAAAGTTTATTCGATTAGGCGAGATTGGATGAGCCTCAATACCAAATCACCTACAACAAGGCTGCAAGGTTGGAACCTTACGATCATAGTATCTGCGCAGGGCTTGTTGGTAGTGTGCTGAACGGATTAGAGCCTGGTCCCCCTTTTCCTCGAGCAGGTTGATGTCGTCTACTTGAAGTTGTTCTTGGATGAAGTCATTAAAATTTTTGACTCGTGTTGACCTGATCTTTAGTTCTGGCGGAAGCATTGCTTCTGCGCCAAAGACTAGAAAGAAAGGTGTTTCTCCTGTAGCTCGGCTAGCTGTTGTACGAATTGCCCATAATACTGAAGGTAATTCTTATACCCAAGCCTCCGAGCGTTTGACAAGCTGATCGAAGACCCGGGTCTTAATTCCCTTCATTATCTGGCCATTCGCTCTTTCAACCGCTCCGTTGCTTTGGGGGTAGGCAACAGAAGCGTAACACAATCGAGTTCCCAATTCGTCGCAAAATTCCTGAAATTTTGCGCTCGAAAATTGTTTGCCATTATCTGTGTTGATTCGACTTGGTACTCCAAATCGAGTTATCACGCATCTCATCATGAACTTTTTTGCTGCTTCCATTGTTATCCCAGTCACAGGTTCGGCTTCTATCCATTTTGTGAATGTGTCAATAGCCACAAAAAGGAATTCGAACCACGGAGCTTTGGGTAACGGTCCTAGGATATCGAGACCCTAGGTCACAAAGGCCAAGACAGAGGGATTGTTTGTAACGCTTGAGCTAGTTGGTGTATTTGCCTGCTATGAAACTGACATTGCACATATTTTTTAACCAGCTCCATAGCATCGTAGAGGGCTGTTGGCCAATAAAAACCTTGTCGAAAGGCTTTACCAACCCGCGTTCTATGG